>JAHKKF010479774.1:0-21719 GCA_019740295.1 Labeo calbasu | reverse complement strand
AATGACATGAACATCTTGGAATACAAGGGGAAAGTACATCTGTCAATTTTTGTTCTGAAAGTGAACTAATCCTTTAATGACAGTATTTTCATTTTTGGATGAACTGTCTCTTTAAGACAACTGTAAACAGCTGTTGTGATGATGTAGCTCATTTGTGATTCATAATATTCTCTTCAGTTTCTGATTCTTTTCAGTGTCACTAATGTGTTTTTCCTGTCTTTTTGTTTTTGTTCTGCAGCATCTGGACCTGGAAATTTCTTCTTCCAGTTTGGCTAACTTGGCAACGTTCAGTATGTATGCAGTAGTTTCACAACCTCTGAATTCCCCTCAACCGGACTACTCCCCTCCATCCCTGCTCTCTGATGTACTACACTTTGGTGTAATGGGCTTTGGGCCCCACAGTTGGACCTGCGTCTGTGCCATTGACTTGTTTTACTGCTTACGCACAAAGACAGCAACGGCAGGGGCATGACCATTCTGTACCAGAAAAACATGATGCATTGCACAGTTTTCTCTCTCTGATCTGTGTCCTTTTTTGCCCTTGTATTCCAGTTTTAGTTTTATTGTTCTGTTTTGTTTGTTTTTTTTAATCCACTCTATCGAATGTACCCCGAATGCATTGTCATTTTTGCTTTCTTTTTCAAAATCAACTACAATTTGAGTTGATGTTTGGGGGGATCACAAGAAGGTGCTACATGCAAATCTGCTGAATTCTCCCTGAAACTGCATAGGAGTACTTGCAACTCTAATCTCATTTAGACAGCCTCTCTCCCAAGCATATTACTGATCATAAAATGGTCCACATTGTTCAAATCCAGAAACGTCAGAAAACCCACGGGTTAGTACAGAAATTCCTAACTGCTAGTGCCGTATAGATTGTTTAAACATGTACAGTCAAAATTCACACAGATATTATATTTATGCAACATTGCAGACCATTTTAAAGACCTCAGCAAACTATTACGTGAATGCAGCGCCTCATGCCAAATCTCACCGTAAGAATAACGCTGGTTCTCGATTTGGGCACACGAGTGGATTGTTGGACTACTGCATACAAAGGTTCAGAGAGAGCGAGTTCGAGCACCCGTTGACCACGTCCCTCTCTGTAAGATTCATTTGTCGATGTTGCCATTCAACCCCTTGCTGCATTGTACATTTTACTGGAATGTAAAGTGTTTCTTTGTGTTGATAGTTTATGACTGTTTAATTTTTTTTAACTACGAAATACACTCACTTTTTTGATATGTATATTTATTGTAAATTCGCTGGATGTGAGCTTTGAATGGATGGATGATCTTTCAATACACTAGGATCTACACTCTTAAAGGTTAAACCCAGGGAGAGACTATGTTTGGCCAGCACTCTTATTAACTTGTGAATTAAAGAGCCTCCGGAGGGAGCGATGTCAGAGGAGCTGATTGATCTGGTTGTTTGTGGGCTTGATACCATTGACTCCACAGTTCGTGTAATATGGATCTATGTAAATTGCAGGCATGATCAGTGAGCCATGTTTGGTGTGATCTACCGTTTTAACTAAATGTTCCTTGACATTGGATCGCTGAAGATTTGTTGTGCTCCGGCATTCTCTTGCTGTCTTTGACCTGACCGTGTACCCAGTTAAGAAAATGTACGATTTAAGCATTTGTCTAAAATATTGCTCATCTTGAAAGATCTTCAGTGTATTCAAAAGACAGTGTCCATGCTGACTTTGCTCACTCCGCTGGAACAGTCTTGACTATGGACCGTTTTTAAAAAAGCCATGTAAATAAAGTAAGCCTCTTTCTGTTTTCCCCTTCACCAAATGCTTCTCTTCTAATAATTTTTTTTTTTTTTTGCATCATTAGGTGTTCACGTTAAAAAAAAAAACATTGCTGTGTAAAATGATTGTTTTAGAAATACACTACCAGTCAAACATTTTTGGACTGGAAGTTTTTTATTAAATTTATTTATTTATTTATTTTTTAAAGTCCCTTCTGCTCACCAAGCATGCATTTGATCCAAAGTACAGCAAAAACAGTACAATTTTGTAACATTTTTATTTTATGTAATTTTTTTTCTATTTGAATATTTTTTTTAAATGTAATTTATTCCTGTGATTTCAAAGATTAATTTTTAGTGTCATTACTCCACACATGGTCCTTCAGAAATCATTCTAATATTCTGTTTTGCTGCTCAAAAAAGGTTGTCAAACAGCTGAGTAGAATTTTTCAGGTTTCTTTGATGAATTGAAAGTTCAGACGAACAGCATTTATCTGAAATGGAAATCTTTTGTAAAATTATAAATGTCTTTATCATCACTTTTGATCAATTTAAAGCATCCTTGCTAAAATTATACCGAAAAAAATTATACTGCCTCCAAGCTTTTGAATGGTATAGTGTATAATGTTACAACACTTTTTATTTCAGACAAATGCTGATCTTGGATTTTGCATTTTGCATCTTGAACAGAAAATCAGCATATTAGAATGAATGAAGCTTTGATCACAGGAATAAATTACATTTTAAAATACATTCAAATAGAAAGCTGTTATTTTAAATAACAAAAATATTTTACAATATTACTGCTTTTGCTGTACTTTGGATCAAATAAATGCAGGCTTGGTGAGCAGAAGAGACTTCTTTTTAAAACATTAAAAGTCTTACTGTTCAAAAACTTTTGACTGGTAGTGTATATATCGGGCTATATTTTAATTATAATAAAAATACTGGGCTATGTTTTACGAGAAAATACTATTTAAGTTTAATTTAATGTTGAAACTTGCGGTTTCTTTGTAAAATTTACTAGCAATGTCTAAGATAAAATTGTTATAATTACGCAGCATTTAAGATGGAATGACGTAGTATGTATTGGCATGTCAATCAAAGGTTCTCTCACATTTCATTGGCCCCTCAGGGTTTTGTTAGGCGCGTTGCTAGGATACGACGAGAGACTATCCCGTACTACAACTTCTTTTATTCGTATGTACTGAAGGTTTTGATACAGTTTTGTATAAACACGAACAAAATGTCCGATAACGAGGAAAGTCAAGGGCCGAAGAGTACGTTTAGCACCTATGTAGCTGAAGGTGACCAGCTGTTTCAGAAGGGAGAGTACGTCAAAGCTATTGAGAGCTTTTCCACGGTAAGCGAACACTTATAACTGGGGATTAACCTATGCGAAATACGTTTACATTTCTAAAATTAAACTCAGTGCTTTATTTCACACTTTATAAAAGGCTTTTCTATTGTCCACCAGGCTTTAAGTTTACAGCCGGATGATAAGAACTGTCTGGTCGCCAGATCCAGGTGTTATTTGAAACTAGGGGATGCAGAGAGCGCGCTGAAAGATGCCGAGACCTCACTTAAAGACAACAAAGATTTCTTCAAGGTGTGTTCATCTGTGCTGCTAATTTGTGTTTTATCTCCTCGTTCGGTCCAGAAGGTCCCAGCTTTACAGCTTTGAGTCTGTATATATATGTGTCCTGAAGAGGGCGTACTTACATTATCTGAAACCTTATCACCTTGGAACAAGTAACGTTAGGCTACTAGTTTGCCCTAAAAAGTACGTGGACACTTGTACCACACTTAAAAATGGAAGAATATTGTTGCATTAGATAACGGAAATATTAAACCAAGTGACATTATTCTCACAAACACACTTTCTAATACAGCATTTTACAAAAATAACTTATAACTAATTTTGAATTAATAAACAAAATGCATGTGAGTAAGACTAAAATTTTCAAGATAAAAAGGACACGTCAAACTATGAGAGACCATACATTAAAATCACCTAAAAGTAGTTGCAAACTGGCCAAGAACAGTGAGGTTTGTTCTAGGGAAAGTAATGTTTTCAGATGACACTTAGTTTGGTATTCTGTATGTAATGCAAATATTTTTTTTCAATGGTTTTAAGTATCTAAATACGTTTTGGAGCTACTAAATATAAACCCTCTAAATTAATGTCCAGTCCTATCAGTAAAAGCACACCTGAATTATCAGCAGTTATGTTTAGTTTCTAAATGGACTGTAAAAAGAGAGAGAGTTTGGGGTCAAATTTGGTTAATTTTGTTCAACAAAAAATTCAATTGATTGGAAAAGTAAATAGTAAAAAAATGACTATTTACATTTTTCCAAAAAATGTATTTCAAATGAATTATGTTGTCTTTCTATTCTTCAAAGAATTCTCATGGTTTCAACAAAAATATTAGTCAATACAGCTGTTTTCAACATTGATAATAAAATAAATATTTATTGAGCAGCATGTCAGCATATTAGACTGATTTCTGAAGGATCACGTGACACTGAAGACTGAAGAATTGATGCTAAAAATTCAGCTTTTCATTACAGGAATAAAATACATTTTAAAATATAATACAATAGAAAACAGTTCTTTCAAACTGTAATAATATTTCACAATATTCCTGTTATTACTGGATTTTTTGATTAAATAAATAAAGCATTGGTGAACATAAGATACTTCTTCATATACATGGATTTATTTCTACATATCACTTTAAATGAAATCTTTTTACTGGGTTATTAACCCAAGAGATATTCAGATGAGCATTTATCATATTATAGCGGTGATTTAATGGTTAAAGAGCTGGCTTGTTACCACAAAGCATGTGGTGTCATGTAGGAATTCTGAAAGAACAATGAAAAATCAGAAACCTGTTTGCTGCCATTTTCTGTTTCTCTAGGCATCCAGTCCCCTTAGTTACTCAACCTGCTTTAATGAAAAGCTTCTTCTGACAAATAACTTAACATATGATTTTCCCTCTGTCTTTATCCTGTCTCCTGCAGGGTCTGTATCAGAAAGCAGAAGCCCTCTACACTATGGGCGATTTTGAGTTTGCATTAGTCTACTATCACCGAGGCAAAAAGCTGCGTCCAGAGCTGCAGGAGTTCAGGCTGGGCATCCAGAAAGCTCAAGAGGCAATCGACAACTCAGTGGGCAGTAAGTGCTTAAACACAACATGATAAGAAATGTGGAGCTCATATATTTGATTACACAGCAAACAGACCTAGTTACTTCATCAGAGATTTCAAAACTCATATCTCTCACCCCAACCCAAAAGGTCCTTCCTCTGTCAAGCTGGAAAATAAAGGAGACTTTTCCTTCTTGCACAAGTCTAATGGGGTGAGCTGGCTATATTATCTTTTCTATCTCTTGCTGTCTCCTTCTCATTATACCACCCGCCCCCATCATTCACCCTGCCGCTGTTAGTAACACTTAGCAAGACATATTTGTTTGTTTGATACAATCCCAAAGGTTCGCCCCAACCATTTGAAACACTCTCATAAGAGGGAATCCAAAAAGCATAACCAGAAGACGGGCAAAAGTGAAAAGACAGCCAAGGAACTCTTGGGAGAGCTATACAGTGACAGAGAATACTTAGAGAAACTTCTACAAGATGAAGGTGTGTTTCAGTTTTTTGTAGACCTTTTTAAATATCAATTTGCATCTGTAAAGGTGCATACTCTATAAAAAGTATCACAATCTGCTCCAATACAGATCTTATAAAAAGTAAGATACGAACTGGAGAGCGTGTGCAAGACCTGATCGTAGGCTGTATCTCATATCTGGACACGCGGACGGCGTTCTGGCAGCAGCAGAAGCCCATTTACGCTCGTCAGCGAGACAGAAAACTCATGCAGCAGCAGTGGAACCGGGTTCTTCACAAGCCTCCCTCAGACCCCACTCGATATGTCCTAAACAGTCTGGAGGAGATTGACACAGGTGAACCTCTGCAGAGTTTGGGATGGGTCAAAGTTCACAGTGTAGGTTCCTAGCAAGAAATGTAGGATTAGTCGCATAATTGTGTTGCACTTGCAAGGATATTTATTATTGTAACATTATAAATGTCTTTTGATTAGTTGAATGAATTCTTGCTGACCATGATTTTTTGAACGGTAGTGCATGTAGATGATTTTTAGCTAACTGTCGGGTGGAACAACCTGGAGAAAAGGGTGGGATTGTGATCCTCATTATTCTCTTGGTCACCCCACAATGTTTGTTTTAGCAAACTAGATACATAACACACCCAGCTGATTATTTAAATATTTATTAGTGCTTGCTGAGGACATTTGAATGAAACCTTATTGTCAAACTTTGGCACGTAACTATGTACCATTTGTGCCATGGACATGAGCGATACATCAAATCTTTTATTCGTAGTATCCAGTCATAAAAATGGAATTTACTATGTAACGCATAATGTCACAGAGTTTGCTCAATTTTGGATAAATAAATCAAAAGTAGTCAATACATTTTAACCAAAACCCAATATAGACTAGTGTCTGTGAATATTAAGCTGCAAAAATACTATTTAAATATGAATCCTGTATGTTCTGCGTGTCTCTGTGTGAATGAATGGCGAAAACGTGCCGTTTTGTTTACTACACACATACTGAAGTGCTCGTGACACTCGCGGTGTAACTGCTCTGAGAGTCGCTTCGTAAACATTTTACAGTTTCTTTTGAGAAAAACTATTGTCATATCAAATAAAAATAGAAACTTAAAGGTCTTCACAGCAACTCCTCAAAATAAAAGTTTGTTTTAATTTTTTAGTTTGTTTTACAGGGCCTACACATGCTTGAAAACTCATGACACTGCACACATGCTAAAAGTGGTGAAAATTTACATCTGATATGGGTTTCAGAAGTGGGTGTGGCAAAATAGCACCACCTATAAAATTTCAATGAAATGCCCCTCAAAATTTGGTAGACACATGCAACACACCAGTACCTACAAAAAAGACTCTCGGTACGAAGTCCGAAACCCAACAGGAAGTCAGTTATTTTTTATTTTCTCTGCAAGTTTTTGCCATTTTCAGGCGTTGTATTTAAACAAAGTCCTCTTAGAGATTTTAACAGATCAACAGCAAATTTGACCAGTGTAATCTAAAGCCCTCTGTGACGGTAAATTGTGAAGATCTTGAGTTTTTGTTGAAGGGCGTGTCCGTGGCGGCCTGACAAATTTCGATGTTTCGCCATGAAACTCATGTAACTCAGCCATACAATGTCAGATCTGCCCCAAACTTCACATGTTCGATAAGAGTCCTGGCCAGAACACATCTGAAGGCCAATATTCAGTTATAATCATAGCGACCACCTGCTGGCAACAGGATACGTCATGCTTTGAACTAACCTAAACATACCATGTTCAGTCTAGACTAAACTTTGTATGTTTGATAAAAGTCCTAGCCTGAAGACATCTACATGCCAATATCCAATTATAGTCATAGCGCCACCAGCAGAAAGTTTGGCACATATAAATGACTTTGACACGTTCCTTCTATGTGTGTTCCATTTTAA
This sequence comes from Labeo calbasu, assembly GCA_019740295.1. Lineage (NCBI taxonomy): Eukaryota > Metazoa > Chordata > Actinopteri > Cypriniformes > Cyprinidae > Labeo > Labeo calbasu. Next base: position 14,420 of record JAHKKF010479774.1, on the reverse strand, counting down.
ATGCATATTGCTCACCTTTTCGCTGTTTTCATAAAGCCACCGGGTGCCGCTGAACCCGGGTAGAGAGCCCTTTCAACGCTGCTTGCAGCTTTAATGATTCCAGTTTTTTATTGGTTTTTGATTAATGGTTTTTTATTAAAGTGTTAAAACAGAGTCTAGAAAAATTTTAACTGAAAAAACGAATCCAGAAAAGTTTAAATTAATTTTAAATAAATTCAAAAATGAAAATGTAGCAATCTGAGGGAAAAAAAGGATTTCATAGGACCCTACTTCAATTCTCTGCCATCACATGGCTTTTGGGTGGACAAGCACTACTCTACAGAATTTTCAGAAAATGTTTTGTATGTTATTGGATTTTTGAGTATTATCTCTTCAATTGACAGCCTTGAGTGCAGGCAATACAGAAAGTGGCCTGAAGAAGGCCCATGAGCTGATGAAGGCGGTGAAGGAATGGTCTGAGGATGTGCTGCCCAATAAGAGAGAAGTGCTTGGAAACCTGCACAGCTGCATCGGTAGACATATACTTAAATATATAACATAAATGGCACAAGAATCAAAGATATGAAACCCTATGTTAAAAGTTTCTCTTATGTTCTATGTAGGCAATGCACTGATGGATCTTGGGAATATGGACAAGGCTCTGCATCATCATGAGAAGGACCTGGAGCTGGCCAAGAAATGGTAGGAGACTATGAGAATAGGAAAGCTACCTTGCTGTTATTCCTGCTTGGTTAATAAACTACAATTCATCCTGTGTGTTTGGTTTGTTCTTCGTTTCATAGCGACCTGACGGACAGTAAATCCAGGGCTCTGGACAACATTGGCCGTGTGTATGCGCGTATTGGCAAGTTTCAAAGAGCTATAGAAGTGTAAGTGCATTTGCTTTTAATTAATATTGACTTTGGTGTTGATGTACACAGACAAATCTATTGTAATAGTCATTTAATTTTGTTCTGTATATGTTTGCATAGCTGGGAGGAGAAGTTGCCTCTAGCATGTGGCGGGTTAGAGAAAACTTGGTTGTTTCATGAGATCGGCCGCTGTTACCTAGAGCTGAAACGCTACGGCGAAGCACAAGACTACGGCTCCCGCTCGCTCATGGCTGCGGATGACATCAGCGATGAGAAATGGCAGCTCAATGCCAGTGTGCTCATGGCGCAGGCAGAATGTGAGTCCAAACTACATCGCCCAGAATCCCAGGAAGTCAGCGGTTTAATACACTCTGTGACCATGAATAATCAAATTTCCCACAGTGCTTCGAATCGATAGGAGTTAATGTGGTCGTTATGTATATTTGATCCATGCCACTGTATGATTAGATTATTTTACATCCTCTTTCTCTTGGACACAGTGAAGCTGGGTAACTACAAGGCCTGTGTGTTACACTTTGAGAGGGCACTGGACCGGGCAAAACTGCTGCAGGATGACTCTGCCAGCGAAGCCATCCAGAAGGTCAACACAGACATTCCTATCCTGCTCTCTCACTCTCTCCCTCATCCCTCTCACCATCCATCATGCTTGTGGCCTTTTCTATCGTCCCATTCAAACTACACTAAAATGAGTGCGATTCTAAATCAGGCAGGATGTGCAATGTGGTTTATATCACAGATGACCAATATGGCAGTCATTGTTTGTTTGACTAAAGGTGCAGTCACATCATGTACATTGTTCATATTTATCTGGTCATTTCAATAAGATTACATGCAATCAGGAATTTTGCGCAAGGCCGCTTTTCACTATACACATTGTTTTAAAGGGATAGATCACCCAAAAATGAAACTTCTGTCATTAATTACTCACCCTCATGTCGTTCCAAACCCGTAAGACCTTCGTTTATCTTCAGAACACAAATTAAGATATTTTTGATGAAATCCGAGAGCTTTTTGACCCTGCATAGACAGCAACACAACTGACACGTTCAAGGCCTAGAAAGGTAGTAAGAACATTGTTAAAATAGTCCATGTGACATCAGTGGTTCAACCGTCGTGTTTTGAAGCCAGAAACACTTTTTGTGCATAAAGAAAACAAAAATAACTTTATTGAATAAAGTTATTTTTGTTTTCTTTGCGCACAAAACGTATTCTTGTAACTTCGCAAAAATATCAAAAATATCTTAATTTGTGTTCTGAAGATGAACGAAGGTCTTACGGGTTTGGAACAACGTGAGCGTGAGTCATTAATGACAGAATTTTCATTTTTGGGTGAACTATCCCTTTAAAGCAGCTTTACAGAAAATCATGGTGTTTATAACACCTTAATATCTTTAATACCTTACAGTCGCTTTTGGCAGATTAAACTGGGCAAAAATATAGTTTGCATTTTGGGCCGATGCAAGCAATCAAGCAGTTAAGACAGGCTATATAGTAAATATCGCCCTACACAAGTATACTGTATGTATACAGATGAAGTTTGAAATATTTATATATCCAACTTTATATAAAGAGCTGTAATATAGTTGTATTTTGCAGCTAAATAATAATCATGCAGTTGTTATTCGCTATGTCCACCTTATTCTTCAGTGCAGAAGTAAGCTTATGGGCATACAGGAAATAACCTGCCGCTACAGGAAATAACGAGAAGAATAACAACGTGCAGTAAATGGTAAAACTGTTTGCACTACAAATCAGTGTGTTCATAATTATGATAATACATTAAAATAATATGGTAAGACACACCAATTTGCAATATCATGCAGCAAAACGACCTGTTTTGTACAGATAAAAATAGCTAAGACACACGGACCCACCAAAATAAAAGCTTGATGATTTTAGGTTTGAAAATGCTGAAAATTCATATAACAAACTAAAAAGGTAAAAAAGAAAAAAGAACATGTTTAAATATTACTACTGTATTTTTAAGTGTACTATAAAATAATTGTTTTTTGTTTGGTTTAGGTTTGAAAATGCTAAAAAATCATATAAAAAATGAAAAAGGTAAAAAAGAAAAAAGTTAATATTACTACTGTATTATTTAGTATATTTATACTGTATACTTATGTAGTATTAGTATACTGTAATTATAAATATGTAAATGTAAATATAATAACTTATGTGTACTATAAAATAATTGTTTTTTTTTAAGACTCACTTTTTATTTTAAAATATAATAGTATTATCACACTCTATTTATTATTATCATATAAAGTGCAATAATACAGTTATCACTGTTAACAATTATTTTATTTTTATAGTTATATTTAATGAGTCACACTGAAACGGTGTGATGACTAAACCAAATATCCAGGTGCTCTCATGAGAACCGGACTGAAAAACTTACGTGCACCCCTGGCTATATAGTATATTATATAATATATATATATATTGCATTATGCGAGCATACTGCACAAATGTGAATAAAGTTGGATATAATATCACCCTTGGTGACCCTACACCACAAAACCATTCAAAAGCAGCACGGGTATATTTGTAGCAATAGCCAACAATGCACTGTATTTTCTATTATGCCAAAAATCATTAGGCTATTAAATAAAGATCATGTTCCATGAAGATATTTTGTAAATTTTCTACCGCAAATATTTCAAAACTTAATTTTTGATGAGTAATATGCATTGCTAAGAACTTTATTTGGATGATTTTACATTTTTTTGCACTCTCAGATTTCAGATTTTCAAATAGTTATATTTCAACCAAATACTGTCCTATCCTAACAAACCATACATTAGTGGAAAGCTTATTTATTCAGTATAAATCTCATTTTTTTTTTAAATTTACCCTTATGACTGGTGTTGTGGTCCAGGGTCACATATACGTACAATTTGGTATAAAGAGCTATGCGATAACATTAGATTTTACGAAAATAAAACATTTTAAGTCACATCTCATTCAGAATGGGTCCTAATACCAAGGAACATGTGATAAAACATGCTTTTTTGTTCCATGTTAATCTTAGTTTCTGTCATAACCAGCTGCGTTGGTTGGTTGATTTTTTTATTTCTGCATTGTCACACTGGGTAGCTCTGCCAACAGTGAAAACTCACTGGACCAAGATCCTGCTCCTAGTGCATGTTATTACGCATATTATGTAATATATATATATATTATTAAAATATTATGTAACAAAACCCTGAACTTTCATAAGCAGAACAGTTCATTAGTTGGAGCATGATTTCAAAATATTTGTAAATAGTTGTCATAGTATGAACAGATCATTGTAATGTTTACAATGTATTCATTGATGAATTTTCATTTTCTTGTATGTTATCTTATATCTTATATCCCATTCTTCTGATACCATATTTCTTAATGTTGCTGTGGTATTATTTGATTTACTTTAATCAATTTATCGCCCTGCAGGCTCTTCGTGAAGCAAGACACAGAGTGACTCAGTAAGATGAGAAACCCCTCTGAATAAAATGGCTGCATCCGCCTCCAAGACAAGTCAGAACTAATGCATCCTTACTAGTGGAATAAATTTTGCCTGAAGAGCATTGTGTTAGATTGCAGTCAGTCTCGTTGGTGAAGGACTACTTTATGACTGCACTTTCTGTGCTTGTTTCCATATGGGTAAAAAGGTGTTTTGTATAGTTTTACATAAATACACTGTCACACATTCAGAGGTGTAACAAATCATGTTTTATTTTTGTGATGCAGTGTCCGAGTGACGTTGCCCAGACGCTGTTAATGTTTTCCAAAAGACGCACGCATGCTGAGGTCTTGTGTCGATATACAAAAATACTCTTTTTAATTCATAATCCAGCCATAATGATTTGAATTTAAAAGTAATAAAATTAGCTCAGCTTTAATTCCTAACATTACACTCCACCTAGTGAGTCAATATTGACTTAGATTATGTGCTCAACGAAACTGAAGAGAAGTATATGCCCTGACAAAATGCTTAACTACACATTATTGTCACTTTGTGTGTGAGAGTATGTTCGTGTGGGTTACAGCTGCTATTTATGTGAACTCACCACAGACACTTGTGAGAAAGCGGTCACAGCCAACCTGCGTTTGCTCTGAACACCACTGTGATAAGCTGAAGCAGCGATTCTTAACTGCAAAACCTGTCAGTGCAATGTCAGAACACATAACCACTCAGAAACCCTGCATACATTTCACACGTCCCTCACGAATATCAACAAGACGCAGCATGAATGCTCCAGCTGTTTTAATCTTTGTTAGGTATGCTCCTGTGTAACTGGCCTGTAAACATGGATTCACAGAACAGGAGCTGCCTGCGGATCCTTTTTTTACTCTGTACAAACTTCATTTTAAAACACAAACAATGGAAATGCATAATTTAATCATTTTAATAGGCGTGTATTTATTATAATATAATCTGACAATCATTCTGACAGTCTGCTGGAAGTCAAGTCCATACTTGTGCGAGGCATGAAAAGCTCGATCATTTGTTTGTCTTCATGTCTCATCCAAAAATTGTTGTTATATATATATATTAGAGGCAAGTATTCCTATAATGGCCTACTGAATATCTGTTCTCAACAGTGACAATGTATGAAAACGGAAACTGTGTGTTTGCTCTACGAGTAGGCCTAGACAATGACTTTGAGGGGGCCATTATTCTACAAGAATGTTGATGTTTAAAACAAATTCTAAACTTCTGAGAAATGTATGTATCCAAACCTAAAAAACGTTAAGACAAACGTTAAGTGTTTTTCAAAAGACCAACAGTAAACACGTTATATAAATAAAGCATATTATGTACAGACAAGCAGAGCCAATAATATGAGCACTGTTTTAATACATCCACGCAAGGAAAACATTAACGCATTGCATTCATATATTGGACTCATCTGCTTGTCTATACATGGTATGATTTATTAATAATGTGTTAACAGAGCTTTGTCACTTAAAAACACTGTCTTAATGCATTAAGCCACTAAGCGTTATAGAATGTCCCAAATTTGGCAACAGAAATTCGCAGTTCGCACAGTTAACAGAACACAATTTTTTGTGACATATATTTTTTTCAAATCTTTATTAAAGTAATAAAAAATAAAAGTACTTTAATGCTTTATTGATGTGCCGAAGTTCTGATGGTTACCTTCTCTGGCAATTGCGACATCTGTTTGTTGGTGTCTAAAAACCAGCGTAATCTAGTCTTTATCATTTCTTAAAAAGTTTTTATGATATTTATATGGGCCATCCTACAGAACGGGCGACAGAAACTGCTGTCCCACAACAACAAAAACACATTTAAAAAGCAGTTAAGTATTCAAATCTTAGATACTAAGATTATAATCTATTGAAACCCACAATAATATTTAAAATGTCGGTAAGATAGCATCATTTAGTAGGTACTTTCAGTTGGGAGGTGACTGTCCTAAACCCTAACCTAATGCTTGGTGGTTGTGAATGAATGAATGAATGAAACACATTTCCCCATGTTTTACTCCATCTCGAATCATGTTCGCGGAAAGTGCTTAAGAAACAGTGTCTTTTCCAAGAGACATTCACGTTACATGACCATTCATGTTTTCGTAACCTCTGGCCAAATTCAAAAACATTTGGTGAAGTTTCAGTAGTGACATCGTTGTTTTTTTGGGTGTTATCCCATTAAATTTTCGCTACTGTAATAGTCACGACCGAAACATGTCATCATTGTTTCAGTAGTGACAAAAGGGAATACCTAATCCTCATATTTGGGGAAATAAACACATTTTTTGTAAAGTTACGCAATTTTTTTTTTGTATTTTAGTATGTTTTAGTAGTGTTTTAGAATGTAAGTTAAAATTCTATGATCAACTTTTTGCCTTTTACAAAGAAAAATAGGATTCAAAATACAACAAATCTCATAAATCACACTTGAAATATTGTTAAAATTGTAACTGTTATGGATTTACCTTGGAAACTTGTAATAAAATAGAAAAATAAAAATTACCAGGAAGATGTAAGAAAATATGAATAGGTCAATATAACCCTTCTTATTAAATGATATATTACTGTGTTTCGGTAGTGACCAAATTGGGGAGAGGACAAATATTCCAAAACTTTCTGAAAATACAATATGAGAATTACCTGCACAATTACTAGAAATATGTAACTTGGATATTAAACAGTTTGTATACATACAATATTTGTGGAAAAACACTTTATTGACTTTAAATCAATTCTATAGAATGGCCCATATACTTTATTAACACCAACAATTTGTGACCCTGGACCACAAAACCAGTCATAAATAGCACGGGTAAATTTGTAGCAGTAGCCAAAAATACAATGTATGGGTCAAAATTATCGATTTTTCTTTTATTCCAAAAATCATTAGGATATTGGTTCCATTAAGATATTTTGTAAATTTCCCACCTAATATATCATATATAATATATCTTAATTTTGATTAGCAATATGCATTGCTAAGAACTTCATTTGGACAACTTAAAGGCAATTTTCTCAATATTTTGATTTCTTTGCCCCCTCAGATTCCAGATTTTCAAATAGTTGTATCTTGGCCAAATATTGTACAATCCTGAAAAGCTCATTTATTCAGCTTTCAGATGATGTATAAATCTCAATTTCAAAAAACTGACCCTTATGACTGCTTTTGTGGTCCAGGGTCACATTTGTTTCCATTTATATTATTATATTATCCAACGACCACCATCTGCTAACATTAGGGATTTACTGTATTTAAAGTTAAGATTAGTCATTGTTATGAAATTAAATTTAAGACTCACATGATGACTGAGACATAATGACGAGCAGAATGATGTAAAAAAAATTCCGGTCGCTGACGTGCACAGTGAGGGACGGTCTGCAAAGCAGCGGGAGCGCGCTTAAAATTTGCCTCTGTTCTGTATTATCTGCCTCTCCCTTCCGTGTCCGCGCTCTCGTGCACGCAGTGAGTGTGCTCAAGTGCCAGTGGTTTCCGTTTTGTTTCCTGATTATTGCTAGTGCTCGGCCAGGCGGGGGTTTCTGCGCAGCGCTCTGGTCTGGAGAAACGTGGAATTTGGCCGTACGGCGCTTTGAACCTTCAGCCCCGGAAAAGGGTGACAGCTTTTCACACATCCGCCAACGTTGTAATCAAGTGAGTTGCATTTACACTGATCACTGACTGTTGCTTTTTAATCTTGTAGATCGTATTTGCACCCAGCAAGTTTCGTTTTCCAAGTATAACTTTATGCGAAATCTAAGATCTAAGATGTAACACATAATTTGGTGTTTCTGGCATATGCTTTCTTTCCCAGCTGCGATAAGCATCGCCACGCTGATTTGTTTTGTCTGCATGCAGCGTGGCCGGGCACTGCCACTCCCCGAATCCACGGCTTTGCATTGTTACCGTTAATTAACAGTAGGCTCATTTGCTCCTATTCGTTTGAGACTTCTGTAGATTTAGAAATTCGTTGAATTAAAAGTAGCCCTCGTTTCCTTTAAATCGGCGCACAATTTTTCCACCAAATTGTCTAAATTCGTGTGCGCAATGTCGTTAAATCAAGTACAGTTATATGCGTGTGACGCGTGACCTCTGCTTGATGTGTCGCTACTGTCTGAGTGAATCTGCAGGGCGTTTTGGGTTTTCTTTGTCTCCCATAGATTAGCTGGCGTGTCCGAATCTAATTTGGTCACACAAAGGCTGCGTATCAAAATCCGGTGTGCTGCCTACCTAGACAGCAGCTGGGCATCAGACACATTGAACTGATTCAAAACGTGTTTGCTTCCCAGAAATGCTGTCTAAGCAGGCGGCACGCCTGATATTAAGACACAGCCACAAAAAAGTGGCCCAAATGATGTGCAGGTGTTGCTGTCTCACGACTCACTGAGGGGCTCCTGTAAAACAGCGGCCTGCTTCTGCTTTTCACACACTTTCATCAGAACCTGGACCGCGTCCAAGGTGAAATTAAAGCTTGCTTGTGTAAAATTCGGCCAACTGCATGGAGAAGTTAACATTTAATGGCAGTAAGAGGCACCTTTTGAACCCATCAGCTGTGGATTGTGTCGCCTGGCTGATATGAAAGTTTGTCATTTGATTAAGCTTTAAACATTTGCATAGCTCTATAAAATGGGGAACAGATGTATTTCGGCCAGAAGGTGATGATGACAACTGGTTTCACAATGAAAGAAAGTCATTTGACATCTGATGACTCGCGAACACAGCGTAATATCTAGGCTACAGCTGGTACTTCTGCTTATTAATCTGAAATCTAACATTAGAAGACACTACGGCGATAAACTCTACCAGTCAAACGTTTTTGAACAGTAAGCAGAAGATACTTCTGCTTACCCTTCAGCTCACCAAGCCTGCATTTATTTGGTCCAAAGAAGAGCAACAACAGTAAAATTGTGAAAAATTTTTACTATTTGAAGTAACTGTTTTCTATTTAAATATATTTTAAAATGTAATTTATTCCTGTGATTTCAAAGCTACATTTTCAGCATCATTACGCCAGTCTTCAGTGGAGTAATTCATGCTTATTTGCTGTTCAAGAAACATCTTTTATTATATTATCAATATTTCAAATAGCTGAGTAATAGCTGAGGAATTATTTGATGAATAGAAAGATCCAAAGATCAGCATTTATCTGAAATAAATAGCTTTTGAGTACTTTGGAATAAATAAACACAGGCTTGGTGAGCAAAAGAAACTTCTTTAAAAAACATTAAAAATCTTACTGTTCAAAAACTTTTGACTGGTAGCATATTACGGTGCAAAGAATCATTAAAACCGAAGATTTCCAGCAGACAGAGCTTCTATGGTTTACTTCAGGCCTCTATTAAAGAGTAGAAGATGGGAGACAAAGAGAAATATGGATAAAAAGCGAAGGAGTCGTGTGTAGGCTAGAGAAAAGCAGCTCTTGCACTGGCAGTTTGATGCCTACTCAAATTTCACTAGAAATGCACAGTGGTGTTTTATTTCATATGAATCCGAATGTGCATTGGTCTAAACGGAGCAGTGGTTTTCAGATTTGCTCAGAAGGACGAGAGCGGGAGGCTGCAGAGCTAAAATATGCAGTTGTGGGTAGTAAAATTGAAGTTTCCAAGAGCCTACGTGCTGTGAAGGGTCTGAAGAAGTGGTCGTTTTAACTGCCATGTTCAGGTGGATAGTTTCTGTTAATCTTTACCAAGCGTTCCTGGAGCTGCTTGTCATTTAACCCTTTGTTCACATTTGCATGCAGCTCTCATGCACAGCGTAATCTTTTTGTAGAAATGCATTCGCACTCACTCTTGCCAAATTTATCTTGTTTATCAGAAGCGGCCTGCTGTGTAGCAATGGAAGCTGAACAGAATCAGGAAGTTCCAGAGGCTGTTGCTGAGACACAGGAAGTGGTGGCGCAGCAAGAGGAGAAATCGGAGCCTAAGTCCGAAGAGGTAGCACCTTCAGAACCAGCAGGTCCTCCAAAAGCGACCCCTGAACCGGAGAAGACCCCAGAGGCAGAGCATTCTGCTGGGGAATTGCCAGAAAAGAACGCGACGGAATCGGAAGCGCCTCCGGCCAAACCAGCCGAACCCGAGGTGGCGCCACAAAAATCTCCGGAGGAACCCCCGGCTGCCGAGTCTTCTGAGAAGTCCCCTGAGCAAGAACAGCAGAAGAAGTCTGAGGAGCCGCTGGTTCAAGTGAATTCTGAACCTGAGAAGCAGGAGGAAGAAGCTGTGAAAGAGGTGGAGCCTAAGAAAGAGGAGGAGCCTGCCAAAGAGGCCAAACCCACTGCTGTGAATGAAGCCAAGCCAGAAGAATCTAATAAAGCTGAGGAGACGAAGACAGAAGGAGAAGAGGAAAAGGTACAACCAGAGGCCGATGGAGTTCAAGCTGAGCCTCCCAAAGAGGCTGAGGCCGAGACCAAGCAGAAAGAGCCAGAGCTGCCTTTGTTCTTCGGCTGGTTCCTGCTTCCAGAGGAACAGGAACGAGTTAAGTGTGCAACCATGGACTTTCTCAAGACGCTGGACACTTTGGAGGCCTTCAAAGAACACATCAGTGAATGTGAGTGGACTGTGTGAACATACATACACTTGTGGTTCTCCTCAGAGTTGGTGTGTTTGTAGTGCTAAATGTTTGTTTTTAACAGTTACCGGTGAGGCGGAGAAAGAAGTGGATCTTGAGCAGTATTTCCAGAACCCAGTGCACCTCCACTGCACTACAAAGTTCTGTGATTATGGGAAAGCAGAGGGGGCAAAAGAGTATGCAGAGCTGCAGGTTGGTTTTTCCCACACAAGCCATTTTTTTAGATGTCATATCACGAAGTTTAAATCGAGGGGTGAGAAGCAGAAGGGCGTAAGTGACATTTCACCATCTTTACAGGAGGGCCAAAACAAAAACTGACCATAGTTTCATCTGACTTTGTGTACTGGTTTCAATTGTTTATAATAAAAATGTGTACATTGTGTGATTTAATTTTTACTAAAATAGTTATTCCAGCTACTTAACAATTTGGCCAAATGGGCAATTGAAAAGCCTTTACAGATGCCTTCCCTAGTGAAAAATAAATGTACAAAATGTATTCGAAATACATTTTTTTCATTCTAAGTATACTACAAATACATTTACATATTTATTACATATTGGTTACTTAAAGTCTGCTAAATTGGAACAACTAATTTTGTACTTAAATGATTTCACTTCCAGAACAAAAATTTACAGGTATTGTACTCACCCCCTTGTCATCCAAGATCTTCATGTCCGTCTTTCTTTAGTCGTACAGAAATTGTTTTTTGAGGAAAACATTTCAGGATTTCTATACATATAGTGGACTTCTGTGGTGCCCGTGAGTTTAAACTTCCTAAATGCAGCTTTAAAGGGCAAAAAATCGGTTATTTTCTAAAAAAAAAACAAAAAAACAATTTATATACTTTTAACCTCAAATGCTCATGTTGTCTAGCTCTGCGTGAACTCTGTGTATTCTGGTTCATGACTGTTAGGGTATGTCAAAAAACTCCTGTCTCATTTTCTACTCCAACTTCGCAGTTTTACCTTTTTTGTAAAGGCCTTTTGATTTTTGCACATTCACTTTGTAAACTGGGTCGGTACTTCTGCAGCGATGTAGGATGATTTGGAAGTTGAAGGAGGAAATGGGATAGGAGTTTTTCTACATACCCTAACTGTCTTGAACTGGAATACACAGAGTTCAGGCAGAGCTAGATAAGACAAGCATTTGAGGTTAAAAAGTATATAAATGATCAATTTGTTTAGAAAATAACCAATCATTTCGCTAGATAAGACTCTTCTTCCTCGGCTGGGATCATTTAGAGCCATTTGAAGCTGCAATTAAACTGCATTTTGGAAGTTCAAACTCATTGGCACCATAGAAGTCCACTATATAGAGAGAAATCCTGAGATGTTTTCCTCAAAAACAATTTCTTTACGACTGAAGAAAGAAAGACATGAACATCTTGGATGACAAGGGGGTGAGTAAATTATCTGTTAATTATTGATCTGAAAGTGAACTTCTCATTTAATGCACTTTAATTGTGTGGAAATCGTGCTGAAGTCTAACTGAAGATATACTGAAGTATATTTGATTGTGCTAAAAGTGGAACTGTTGTGTGTATACGTTAGGTACACTTTAAATATCTTGCAGTTAAAGACCAATATAACTCAAAGATTATACAGAGGGGTGAGAACCAGAAGGGCCTAAGTGACATTTTGGGTGAAATGGAGATGTATATATCTAATGAAAGCTCTTGAGGAGCTCTTTCTACTGGCAAACATGTACTGTCATCCATGAGTGTACAAATTTTTATTATAAATGATTGAAATCAGTACACAAAGTCAGATCAAACTACGGTAAATTTTTGTTTTGGCCCTCCTGTAAAGCTAGTGAAATGTCACTTACGCCTTTCAGGTTCTCACCCTTCGATACAGTCCTCATCAACAATGACATTAAAACACATTTTAGGCTTATATTGAGAAGTGTGCATTGTGTACAAGTTGTTCTCCAAATAAAGTTTAATTTTAGTTTTTTTTTAATCGGTAAGTATAGAGTGATATGTCAGCAAATAGACAATACAGAAAATAAAATGTTAACAGATTTGAACTAATATGGAACAAATGTATTTTTAATATGGTATATCACTGTTTTAATCAGGGTTTGTAACAAAAAATACTAACTGAATAATACTGAAGTAATGAATTGCATAACTAACTTTTATTAACAATACTAATAATAATCCCTTTTCTGCATTCTCTCTCTTGCTACGCAGTAATTGAGTGCCTGTATGATGACATACCATTAGAATATAAGTTATTGGTTACAGCATGCTAGCTAGCTAGCTAGCTACACCTCACTGACATTGAATTTTATGTGGTATCAGCCATTTTGACTTATGTGCCATCCACAGGCTTTACCCACAATACACTTCTCAATGCCAAAGTGGCGTAAGTGCAGTTACGCCCCTTTTGGCACCAACTGGCTTAGTAGTTTCAGTGTTAAGTCTTTGGTTTTAAATGAATAATTGTAAAATTATTAGTAATTCACTTGTGTCCTTTTGGCAGTAGAAAACGCTCATCAAGAGCTTTCATTTGGGAAAAAAAAAAAAAAATATATATATATATATATATATATATATGGTATTTATTCTGGTAAATATAAGTGCTTATGTTTTAGAATAAGATCACTGCTTGATTATAATTTTATTGCAGCCAATAATTAATATTCTGGCAAAAATAAGTATATCTTAATTTCTGTTATAAAATATTACGTGTAATACTGCAGTTGAAAATCAGCCATTATAGCACTGATGAGGAATAAAAATGATGGCATTAATCTGTCTTAATGTAAATTAATTCTTGTTCATTAAATTAATTTCTAAAGGTTTATAAAACATGGTGTTAATTTATTAGCATAAGTGGAAATTAACATGGATTAACATAACCTAGATTAATAAATATTAGTTTATTTTGCACAATTTAAAAATGTACACTGCCCTCCAAAAGTTTGAAAACGCCCTAGAAAAGTGGGCTTTTGGACAATATTGGCATGAATCCTTTTTAATTAGTGATAATTTTGCACTGATAAGGGACAACACAAACTACAAAAATATTATTTTATTACATAAACAGTTTATACATAGAAAAAACTTAAATTTTCGATTCATCAAAATGTCCACCATTAGCAGCTATTACAGCTCTGCATGATCTGGGCCTTAATTCGTTGTATTCTACACTTAATTGGCAATCAATTGTTGAAGCTATTAAGGTGTGCTGACCCAAAAATCTTTTAAAAACCTGGGCGAAGTTTAAACCAGTAACCAGGCACCACAGCTGGCAAAGGGGAATGTCTGACTTTGACATGTGTATATATTGCCATTATTATGTAATCAAAATGAAAATTATTATTGCTGCTCTTCAATGATAATGTAAAGTTACTTTAATGTATTTGCACCAAAAAATAAGGATTTATGCTGATATCGTTCCAAAACCACACTTTGCCAGGGGTGTTTCCAAACTTTTGGAGGGCATGAATTAAATTGCCATAGAATACATTTTGTATAACAGTGGAGGGAAAAAAT
>JAHKKF010479757.1:0-26834 GCA_019740295.1 Labeo calbasu | reverse complement strand
CATTGTTTTTATGATTGTTCTACTTCCTTTTTTGTGATTGTTTTTATTATTGTTTTTATGATTATTCTACTTCCTTTTATGTAAAGCACTTTGAATTACCTCTGTGTATGAAATGTGCTATATAAATAAACTTGCCTTGCCTTGCCTATATTGATTAAATTCATCTGAGTTAACTTCAAAATTAATATTTACTAAGTCCAAATAAGGACAATGCCAAGACTAAAGCGCTGTGTTACTTAAAGAGATAGTTCACCCAAAAATGAAAATTCTGTCATTAATTACTCACCCTAATGTCGATCAAAACCCGTAAAACCTTTGTCCATCTTCGGAACACAAATTAAAATATTTTTGAGGAAATCTAAGAGCTTTCTGACCCTGCACAGACAGCAACACAACTGACACGTTTAAGACCCAGAAAGGTAGTAATGGCATTGTTTTTGCTTTCTTTGTATTCTTCGTATTCTCGTGGCTTCATAACATTACGGTTGTCACATGGACTACTTTAACAATGTCCTTACTTCCTCCTTCTAGGCTTTGAACATGTCAGTTCCATTACTGTCTGTTCAGGGTCAGAAAGCTTTTGGATTTCATCTAAAAAAAAAATGTCTTAATTTGTGTTCCAACGATGAGGATTAGAGGATTAGTAATTAATGACAGAATTTTCATTTTTGAGTGAACTATCCCTTTAAAGTGGCTCTGAGATGAACACAAATAACACATCATTGCATTCTGTCGGAACCCTTTTTAAATGCTTTGGCTATGTGCACATGCACACTGACTCTTTGGCTTCATTTCAAATTATGAGATCTAGGGAAGAAAGATCCATACCGGTGCTGCACAGCTGGCATGGTGGGATCCTTTAGACCCTGCTTTTCTGCTGCTGACAGCACCTTCCTCAACTCAGCCTGCATAGTCTTCTTCCTCAGGCCAAGGCCCTGGCTCTGCTGTTCCTTCTGGAGCTCATTCTGTCGAATCATCAGCCTATCATCTGCCTCTTCCACCCTGAGAACCAGTACCCCCACCATGTCCAAGCAGGAAACAGGGCTCCCATCCTGGGTCACTTCAAGCTGTGCTCCACCTAAAAGCTGGTCCAACTGTGGAGCCTTATCCTTGAGGCTGCTGACTCCCTTTCTGATAAGTGACAGCTTGGACCTGCTGTCCTGCAGTACCACAGCATCATTGCTGGGTGCACTTTGCACAGAAGAGACATCGAGCTCCACAGTGCGTAGCGACATGAGGAAACGGTCAAGGGCACGGGCAGCGGCATCACTCTTGCGCACCTGCTGCCTGAGCCTATCAAGGCTGGACCTGTGGTTCAGAACCACCTGGGTCAGAGGTGATCGGTCACGCAGGTCTAGATGACTGGGCTCAGAGTCGAATCGAGACAGACGATCCATTTCTGTCTGGATACTTTCATCTAAGTCCTGAGAATAAGAGGCAGAGGTACATATTTAGATAAAAAAATGAGATGGAGGCAGAGAGCTAAGTTTAACATGCAGTTAAATTACTACACTCCCGAAGGAAAAAGAATGCATTAAGTGCTGGGGGGTGAAAACTTTTGAACAGAATGGAGTACATTTTTCTTATTTTTTCATTTAGTACTGCCCTTCAGAGGCTACAGAAGACAGTTACATGTTTTCCAGAAGACAAAATATGTTACATTTACCCTGATCTTCAAATTCAAAAAGTTTTCCCTCCCCTTAATGCTTCGTGTTTCCTTCTGGAGCATCAGTGAACTTTCTGTAATAGTTGCATATGAGTCCCTCAGTTGTCCTCAGAGTTAAAAGATGAATCTCAAAATTATAATGTCATTGTTGGAAAGGGTTCAAATACACAAAAATGTTGGAATACCAAAGAATTTGTGGGACCTGAAGGATTTTTCTGAAGAACAGCCAAAAGTTTAACTGTTCAGGATAAACAAGGGACTCATGAACAACTAGCACTAAAAACAAAAAACAAAAAACAAAACAAAACAAAGCCATGGATCATTCAGGTAAGAACACGGTATTAAGAATCAAGGGGTTGTAAACTTTTGAACTGGGTCATTTTTGTATTATTTTCTCTTGTGGACTATATGTAAATATCTTTTATATGAAATATCTTATTCAGGTCAGTACTAAATAAACAATAACATGCATTCTGTTTGATCTCTCTTATTTTGGTAAAAAAAAAAAAAAAAACATTTTTAATGATTCTGAAAGGGGGATGTAAACTTTTGGCCTCAACTGTAAAAACAGAATAATTTAATATAATTAATAATGGATAATGTAAAAATATTAAAAACAAAAGCTTTTTTATATGTCTCTCACCTTCACATCTCTCAAAATAGCAGGATTAGCTAGCGTATATCCCTTAATATCTTTGGGCTCTTTGATGAAATTGTCCAGCCTTTCAGAAATCTCAGAAATCTTCAGCTTAATAGAGTCCATGAGCTCAAGTGCTGCTCCCAGTGAATCCACCCTGATAGAATGCATAGACTTATTTAACAAACAACACAAGTCTTATACACAGTCTGGCTTCAAGATATTTTCTCAGGAACTCTTTGATTTGAGCAGATCATATGAATCTTTGGGTGGCACAGGGTGAAAGTGAAAAAAAAGAAGCTGTAATATGCTTTTACCTGAATATTCATTTTAGCTCAGAAGTTTTAAAAACACAATACAGCTTATACTGCTTTAAAAGTCAGTGTAATGTAATGTCTGACATGGTCATATGACACACATAATGCACACACATACCTGCCCTGTAACTGTGACCTCTGCTCTCTCCACCTGACAGTGAGCTCCATACGGTCCTGTTCAACGGGTCGTTCGTTGTACTGAACACATTGCATACACAGCGCTTCATACTCCTTCCACAGAGACTCTGTCTCGTCCCACAGAGACTTAAACCCAGACAAAAAGATTTTGTATAGTAATTGTCATTTCAAAATGAATAATATTATCAAATGGCCAACTTTAAAACACTGCATTACCTTTAATTCTCTCAGTCGTTTCTGCAGGTCTGTCGGAGTGACAGATTCTGAGGTATGATCTCCAAGCATGCATTGCTCATTTCTGTTTAGCTGAGCTTGTAATGCAAATCTGGAGCTGCGATACCTGAGCAGTCCAAGAAAAAGACATAAACAATTTGATTCTGAAACAATACCACACATATAGTAGCTTTTCTCTTTTTCTATCCGTACCTGTCCTCTTCTGTACTTGTTTGTTTTACTATCTCTCTCTTCTCCACAGTTCTTGGTCGCTGGGGGCTAACCGCTGTAACAGCCTAAAACAAAATGCACAAAGATTTTTAGATAAAATAAAAGTTTATTTTAAAACATATTTTCTATAAAAAAAAATCATATAGTACCTCAGAAACAATAACCTCTTTGGGCTTCTCAGGTGGTGGTAGGACTGTTGGTGCTTTCTGAGTGGGTGGTTCTTTTGTTTGCTCTGTTTGTAAACTATTGGGCATTAAAAAGATACAAATATTTATGCTAAAATGGTTTCAGCAGACAAAAATAACTGATATGAGAGAGGCTCTTTTTCTTTCTGTTACCTAGTATCTGTAGCAGGTGTATCTGTGTCTCCACTGAACTGCCGCTGGATGGCAGCAAGCCGTTTCTCACATTCTCTAAGTTGGGCTTGTGCAAGCCTGTGTGCGTCCTCAGGGCTCAGAGTATCACACAACTCCTTCAAAGCTTCTAGCTGCAGTCCTGCCTCTGCCAGACTGCCCTCTGCTGACAAACAAGCCTGCAGGTAGAAAGAGAGGAAAAACTAAACCTACAGATATGCATATTACAGATACGTATATTTACGTTGCACTATTGTTTTATTTTGCAGTATTTTTAATTTTCATTTGCAACATGCAAAATAAACATAAAGTTGTGTCATGTGCCAAGCGAGTGAGTAGTGGTGATGTGGTTAAGAGGAAAGACAAAAACAAGAAATTAAGGGATTAATTGACTCTAAAAGCAAAAGTTTTATTTAGAAAAAAACAAAGGAAGAAATTTCATCCCCACACCCATTTTTCATACTTCTGTGTTCATATTTCCTAGTCAGAGTAGCTGTAACTTTACCTCTTCTTTTGATTCTGATATTGATTCAGGGTTAAGGTTGAGTTTTTCCTTCTTAACGTGTTTTTCACATGTCTCAACCACACGGTTAAAATGCAGGCGTGTTAAGTCAAATCTGAGTTGCTTCAAAAATTCTGACATTTGCACTCGAACATCCTAAAAATATCAACAAAACAAAAAACACAACAGCAAGCACACAACATCTTAATGATTGTAACTTCACATGCAGTCATTTTAATACAGTGTAGAACATTTCAGTTAGTATCTAAAAACTGGTTAATAACATTAAAGTCACACGGCAGATATAGACAAGCAAACACTAATATTACTTTACAGATACCTTCCACTGTGTTCTAACAGACTGCGTGAAAAACTCCATGTCTCTAAGTTCAGATGGGGTGCAGAAAGCTTCCATCCCTTCTGCAGCCCTCAAGAACTCTTCAAGAAGTTCAGCGTCCAGAGTCCGAAGTGTCTCCTAAAAAAACAAAAACCCAACACAGACACTTGGGGAAATTGACCAACATCTGCTATAAAAGACATAGATACAGCAATATAATTTAATGACATCTGGCTTTTTCTGAGATGGTCCTCACTGAAGAACACAAGATCCAGGGGGCAAGGCTGGATCCACCTTACATATGCCTAAACCTAACTGTCTCCAACCCCTGATCCCTAAACCTATCCATCTCCACCCCCTGGATGTAACCTTGACCCCTGGATCTTGTGTACAGCAGTGAGGGGTTACTGCTTTTTTGAGAAAAGCAAGCAAACTAACGAATGGCTATAATGGACAAACCTCCTTAACTGATGCTTGTTCGTCCGTCATTCGCTTGTCCTTGAATACATTGATAGCTTCCATAATGTGCTCCTGAAGACAGTGCTTGGCTTCCTCAAATCTATTTCTAACCAGGGCCTGTGCCTTTATATAAGCCTCAGTGTAGGCTTGAGGAGGAGCCTGGGCAAGTGTTGGCTGCTTAACCCGAGGAGCTGACTGCTGTTGGGGTGGTTCCTGTACTGGTAACTGTGGCTTTGTCAGATCTTGGGACTGAAGCGCTGTCTGAGGAGCTTGGCTTTGGATGATGGTTTCAGATTGAGCCTCTGTCCTGGATGAACTCCACTTTTGCTGAGGCTGCTGTGGACTCTGAGGTCTTATGGGAGCTTGAGCAGCTGGTTGATTCCATGGAGCTACTGGCTGGGGAACACCATGGAACAGAGTCTGGGAAGAGACTTGAAACTGATGTTCTGGCCGGACCGGACCCCACTGCCGTTGAGGGCTTGGTGGCCTTGGTAGGGCTTGATACTGGGGCTGAGGATGTGGTCCCTTAGGCCCTTGGGTTTCAGCCCTGGGGTATACTGGACTCACAGGCCTCCATTGCTGAGAGGGAACCATATGCTGAGCTGGACTTTGGGGTCTTATCTGTGATTGACTCCAAGGTGATTCAGGTCTAGTGGAGGGCCACTGCTGAGGCTGTGACTGTGGCTGGAGTTTAGGGTAAACTGGCATTTGAGGTTGAGGTTGGACTACCTGATCTGGAACTTGGACAGTGGGGTAGGACTGGGTCACCATCCCTGGTCTTATTGGTGGCCACTGTTGAGGTTGAGGTGGAGGGATACTTTGGGGTTGGGGATGAGTTTGGAAATGGGCCAGAGGCTGCATTTGGGCAGCAACAGAAATTGGTCCTTTAGGGTACGTTTGTGCGACCTCTCCTGGTTGATACCACTGGGGTTGCCCCTGAGGTTGAATCATATGTGGTGCACTTCCCTGTGCTTTGACCTGGGTTTGGGTTTGAGATTGAACAGGCATCTGGGGTCGAGGCATAGAGATGATTCGGGGTTGTATGGGGGATGCACCTCTGGGTTGAGGAGAAATTACAGTCGGATTACGCATTGTGGGTTGCTGGGACTGAGCATGCACTACACCATGTGGTGACTGTTGTCTTTGCATCATTATTTGTGGCTGAACTGGAGATGTTGGGTACTGTTGGACTGGTCTGGTAATGCCTTGGGGCATTGTTTGGGCCACTGAAAATCTTTGTGGTTGTGGCACTGGAGGACGAGGCTGAGCAATAGCCTGTTGTGGCTGCCATTGGGTCATAACCTGTGGTTGCACGGGTGTCATGGATTGAGATTGTGCCTGTTTCTGGATCATCATTTTAGGTTGCTGTGATGTCACTATCTGTGTTTGAGGCTGCATTTGTTGCTTAATGGGTGTAGTAGCTTTTAGTTGTTTTGTAGTTCTTTGAGCTTGAGTTGATATTGAGGCCTCAGGTTGGGTTAATATTTGTTGATGAATCAGAGCAGCCGCTGGCTGTTGTGGTTGTTTTTGACTCACTGGTTGTGCTGGAACTGCTGGCACAGTTTGAGGTAGTTTTTGTGTTACTACAAAATGTTTCTCTTGTGCAACAGGCTGAGCTGGCTTTAGGTGTTTCTCATCACTCTCAACAATGCTTTTTGCCTGTGCTGTGCCTTGAGCAGGTTCCTGAGCCTCAGGTGAGCTGACAGCCACTGTATGTTGTGATGGTACTTGAGAACTTATCTGACATTTGTTCTCAGGCTCTGACTGAGATTGTGGCACCAACTGTGGTGCTGGTTTTTGGGTAACACTTTTCAATGGACTCTTCTGTTGAAGCCAAGGTCTGTTCTGCAGATGTGCCTGGGATTTCCTTACTTTCCTCTGCTGCTTTGGAGCTTGCTGTGTTTGTGTTTCTAGTTGGCCCTGAGGCTGTGACTGAATTGGTACTTGTGGTTGAACCTGCTGCTGTTTTGCAAACTGAGTTTTCTCTTGTTCCTGAATGTGCACATGTGGCTGTGTTGCTAATTGTGATTCTGTTTGTTGTAGGTTTTGTGAGGGTTGGCTAGCTACTGGACCCTGCACCTGCTGCTGGTTTTCTGTCTGTTGTTGAGTCATGGGTTGTGGTAAAGACATCTGGCTTTCTACATGATGCTCCATGCTGATTTTTGTTTGAGCATGGACAACTTTCTCTGACTTAACTTCAATGGACTGAGAGTCTTTCACTTGCACAGAGGGATGCATTTGTGGTTCTGGACTACTTTTCTCCTCTTCATAGTCTTGCACAACAATCATGGGCACAGGCTGACTACTCGGCTGGGTCTTGAGGTCTGCAGCTTGAGAAGATACCGCTGAGGGTATTTTAGAAAGTTTTGGAACTTTGGCCCTGACTACAGGCTGAGGGTCTGGTTGGCCAGGGGCTCCTGATAGAGAGATAGGCTGGAAGGATGGTTTCTGGGTTTGGGGCTCTTCCTCTGTCTCCTGATACTGGACAAAGATTTTGGAAGGGGGCTGGTCTCTAACAGGGCTTCTGTCTCTGCAAGCCCCCAAAGAGCTGAGCATCCCTACGGCTTCCTGTTGAGATTTAGCAGAATTTCAACATCAAAATGTATTTGCATACAATAGTTAACAACAAGGTTACTCATTCCTAGGCATTATAGGAAAATAACAGAATCTTTTTTCTTTTTTTGTATCTTTTTTACAGATGATCTTTTTAAAATTAATAAGTAATTGTACAGGCGCAATCATGCTGACATCAAGGTGACAAGGTGAATGCAGTGGACAGACCTGTGACTTTTCAACAGCATTGCGGACTCTGTCCTGCATGGTGGATGCGATGAGATACTGCAGTGGTGAAGTCTTTTGGCTAGTCATGACCATCACCTGCAGATCCTGCTCCTCCATAACCACCTGACCCTCTAACTGTAGACCCCTTGATATCAACAGCTACAGGAAAAGAGAAAAAAGCCATTTGTACCCAATCACTTAATTAAAGAGACGCATGAATATTTTGTGGTGCTTGTAGATACTCACCCTTGCTCTGGGGTCTTGTCCTCTCTTCTGCCTATGTGTTTCCTCCTTCAGGAGCTGATACAGCTCTCTGGCTTCCATCTCCCAGTGTAACAGTTCAGCTAGACGCCCATCCAACCCGCTCACATTCACTCGCAGCTCATCACATACCTGCTCAGCCTCACAGAGTGTCTGCAAGACCTAGAAAATGCATAGGGGCATCGGTAATGCATACAGGCATCGTATCAGTATTTTATTTTCCAAGTTGTGTTGCGGTAAAAATAGCAACAGGAAGCGCCAGTAGCTCACCAAGTGCAACCATTTCATGTTCTCAAACTAATGGCGCCCCATAGTCCAAAATATGTATAAAACTAGGTGAATTTTTTAAATAACATAAATCTTTCATGGGTTTTCTACTACATGTTTAAGACAATATTCAGACACTATTAAATACTATATAATTTGATCGTATACACAAAGACATTAAAATTCATTGCACATGAAGACCTAAGGGCCAATGTGGTTTCTTACTTCAGGAATGGCTTGCTGAAGTTTGCTCAGGGTTTCTGGAGAACAGTCTAAAGATGGCGAGAGGGCATCTAGATCCACATCCTTTATTTTCTTCATCACAAGCTGAAATAAATAACACTTTTAAGCTAATTCCAACTGTTTTAGCCTTAATCTTTGTCTTAATTTAGAAAACAAAAGACAAAGCAACAAAAGCACAAATATCTATAATAAAAAGGAAGGAATATTAAGTATATATTGTGTGTTTTTATGTATATGTGAATGTGTGCATAATGTCTCCATACCTGTAGTCTCTTTGTGTAAGTACGTAGTGATCCAGAAACCACTTCCACAGGTTCTTTCAGTAACTGAGTGGCCTCCCTTATCAGAGACTGAACTGCCTGAGGACTTGATGGGCCAGCACTGGGCTCCTCAGCTAAAGACTGAAATATACAACTTGCTTCAAAATACGGCAAAAGGCACTCTGTTTTATATTTATACAAAAAAATTATTTAGTAGATTCTCTGTCCAATGCAATCACACAAAACAACGTACTGTCCCTATTCAAGATAAGCACATTTTATAATTATGGTTGCACAGGGTGTATTCAAGTTTAAACATGATGGGTAACTTACAAACTGGGCTGTTTTGGCAAAGTCAGCCCAGAGCAGATTTATCTTGCAGAGTTCATCTGAAATAGTGCGGCTAGTCTGTGGGTCTGTGACTTCTGTCAAGTAGTTGGCCACCTCGTTCAGGTGAGTTTGGCGAGAGCTCCACTCTGACATAACTGATAATGTCACCTAGGATATCAATGAGAGGGCATGTTTGCATTAAAAAAACACTAACAGCCATTAAAAATGTTTGAGTTTTGTCTACCCAGTAGATAAATTGATAGAAACTAAATAGCAAAGTCAATTCAGAGTTTTTTATATGCAAGTGTTTGTTCACCTCTGTTCTCTGCCCGTGTCGATGGCCATGTGGACCCTGCTCCAGCCATGCTCGCAATGAGGTGTAGATATCACTGTAAGAGTCCCATGCTGCCAACACACGTCCCATAGTTCCCCTGACCATCCGTACACCCTCAAGAGTCGCTGTCACATTTGCTTCCAGATCAGCCACCTGACGATTTACCTGAGTTGAGTCTCCAGCTGAAGCAGACACCAGAATATCAATAACTATTATTTATGCACAGTACTTATACTGTAATTTTATGGTCATTTAGGAGCATGCACAGACAGTTCCTTTGTATTACCCAAGGCAGCCTTGCTGGTGTATTTGTTGGCAATTAGTTTAAGTCTGTGGAGGGCTCCATCCAGCAAAGATGTCAGTTCCTGTTTGTTCACAGTTTCCTGAAAACATTCATTGTGATCAAAGTATAAAGCATCCATAATTTCAGATATTAATGTTTAATTTTAATTGCCAAGCAATCAAGCAGCAAATATACGTTTAGCATTGTCACTTTATTTTACTTCACTAAAATTCTCACTCACATTCCAATCCTGCATTAGCACACGAACAGCCTCCTGGGAAATGTAGGCTCTTTTCCAAGATCGCAGTTTAATGTTGAGTTGATTCAGCAGGTCTAACACTATGTGTCTGCGCTCATGGTACTCCAGCTTAATACCATGATATTTAGCCGTTACACGGACACTGGTGAACCTGGAAAATGGATGTATACGCAAAAAAAAATTAAACAGTTCTTTGCATTTCATGAAACGAGAACAGAAATACTGCAATTAAAAGTGATGCTGTTGCATCTAATTAAACAATCAAACTTACCTTCTCTTCATCTCTTCCATCTTGTCTGTCGGCACCAGAGTCTCTCCAAACTCATTTGTGTTTTGAAACATATTAAACCTTTTAATATGATGTGGCATCTCCTCCAAACACACCTGCAGACAAACACACAGGTAGAAATGTGACAATACTTCATTAAAGTCATTTCATGACTGAACGACTAATAAAATTACATAAAAAAGCCAGTCAAACCTTCAGTAGCTCGAGTTTCTCCCGTGCCTCCTCTGCAGCTCGGGCGTGATCCGTTGGCTCGCCCTCTTCGGCAGATAAAACTCCTTCAATACGCAATAACCAGCGGCCTACGGTGTCCAATGGGGATGGTAGGCTCAGGTCCAGCTCTGTTTTATACTCACGCAGCTACCACAGACACACATATCAGTGCAAATTAGCATAATACTATTTAGATGACATCCATTCAGACTTGTTATTTTTCTGTTGTTGAACCTCAGCGCAAAATATTCAAAATAGATTATTAAAACCCATCAAATATCAAAAAAGTCACACAACAGAGAAAGTGTTTGTGATGCAGTGACCTCTGACCTTCTCAGCGAGAGTGTCCCAGGATCGTCTGAGAGCTTTCTGCTCTGCACTGAGATGAGGAGTCCTCTTCATCGCGGTTAGTAACGGCATTACGGGCCGCCGCTGCTCGTTAAAGGACACAATGAAGGTGTGGAAAACCTGCAACAAAAGCATAAAAATATTAAAGGAGAAGCCCACTTCCGGAATCTTCTTTGCATGTTCACTTTGCAAAGACTGGGTCGGTACTTCTGCAGCCATGTAGGATGATTTTTGAAGTTGAGGGAGAAAATATGATCTGAGTCTTGAGCCAGAATACACAGAGTTCAGGGAGAGCAAGACAAGACGAGCGTTTGAGATTTAAAAAAATTTAAAATTGTATTTTTTTTTAACGAAAATAACCAGTTGTTTCACTAAATAAGACACTTCTTCCTCAGCTGGGATCTTTACAACCGTATTTGGGATCGTTTGAAGCCGCATTTAAACTACATTTTGGAAGTTCAAACTAGGGGCACCAGAGAAAAATCATAAAATGTTTTCCTCAAAAAACACAGTTTCTTTACGTCTGAAAAAAAAAAAACACATGAACATCTTGGATGACAAGGGGGTGAGTACATTATCTGTAAATTGTTGTTCTGCAAGTGGACTTCTCCTTTAATGCAAACAAATCAACAGCAATAGCAAATAATCATGTACAACAAAACCAGTGCTAAAAATCTAAAAATGTGTTCATTTAATTTCTAGGATATTATTGCTCACCATCTCAACATTTTTCTGGAATAAAAAATATGTTACGTTATTTGCAAGTAAATAAATAAATGTTCTGCACTCAATTAAATAATGTATTTCCCAGAATAACTTTAGCAGTTTGGACTGTTTTCATTAAAATAAGATTATATTGAAGATAATAATTTAGGTCTTACTTGGTATCTCTCAGCATAGCTCTCTCCTTCAGTGGAGTCCCACCCCTCTATCAGCTCCTGATAGGCCTGATCCAACCAGCATGTGACCTCCTGAGCTTTCTGATTGGCTGAGGTCTAAACAGGCAGGAACAAAAAGGAAAGATCAACAAACAAACACAAATGATAATTGTTTGGCTGCATTTGAAATTGCATACTGCCCTACTGTATAGTAATATAAACACATTATGTAAAAAGAGTAGTATGTTCAAATTCGCAGTAGACGAAAAGTACCCTGATGACTTACCAAGCAAGTGATGCTGGTAGGTCACATGACACATGCTAACATGGACTAATGTTATAGAACATAAGTAATTACTTATTTAAAAGACGTACCTACTCAGACGTAAAGTGTATGCGATTTCAGACGCAGCCTTTGTTTTTTTGCTTTTTTTTTTAAATAGTTTATGGTGCCATTATAATACGGTATACAAAACAAAAATATCTTCATATTTCATTAAGTAAATGATATGTATTAAATTTAGATTAAAGCTGTGCACAAGTTAAACACAATTTGCATTACACACTGAAGAGTAAAGCAGAGTTTAGTACTGCAGTCCTCTAAAGGAAGCAAGTTCTTAACACAAACCAACTTTCTTAGCATGTCTATGATTAAAAAGCCCCTGCTAAGTACCACAAAAGCTCAAGTTCAGCATATTAGAGTCTTCAAACACAAGATCTGCTTTATTAAATAAATTATCTCTTTAATTCCGTGGATTATATCTATAACGTCTGGTTTTAATGGATTAGCTCTGTAGTTTCTGGGGTTATCTTTATAATTGAGTTTACAGTTATTAGCATGTTTATACATGCAAGACACTAGTGGTTACTGAGCAGCAGAGGGGGTATCTTAAAAGGGGACGGGGTTGATATTTTACCCCAGGGGCAGCTGCTATAGCTGTCTCAGGTGATTTGGGAGGGCCTGATTTGATTGGACAGGGCATTAACAGGTGAACCTGATCAGAGAACAGTTCAAATAAAACAATTACACATCTGGACAATAACAAAAAATGAGTCAAACTCTTCAGTCAAAAAGTTTAAAATCATTAAGAATCCCAGGTAACATACTTTAGCGTAAGATATACACTTCTCTTATATTCATATTCAAAGTTACCTTTGTATCTATGAATATGATACAAAGGTGCTACTTTTGAAAAGGTACCGTGCCAGTGACAGCTTTTGTACCTTTTTAGGAGTGTACATATAGTACTTATAGTTTTACTCACACACTGGTTTAGGGTTAAACAACAGGCCAGACAAGTCCCAATTAACCTTTCATAGACATTTGTGAATAATCCTGGTAACAAAGTGAACAAAAACTAACACACCTTTACCAAACTAAAAGAAAAAAAGCAGGTAATTAATGAATTGAACAGCTAAAACTAAGAGAGAAAGACAGACAGATAGAAGTACCTGTCTTAAAGGTGATGCAGCTATAGAAGGAGTAAAGTCTGATGGCAGATTGACAGGAGAGAGGCGCTGAGGAGGAGTGAGATACTAAACCACCATCGAAAGGGAAAAAAACAGAAAGAAAAACAGAGGAAGAAGAGAAAAAGAGATGTGAGAGCATAAAGAGCATTACTTGAGCATTTTGATTTGGAGTGTGAAATATTGGAGGAATTTTGTCCTGTGTACTTATTTTAAAATATTATGCTTGGTTTATATTTTTAAAAATTCACACAAATGTGACCCTGGACCACAAAACCAGTCATAAGTTGCACAGGTATATTTGTAGCAATGGGCAACAATACATTGTACAGGTCAAATTTAGATTTTTTTTGTATGCCAAAAATCATTAGGAAATCATAAGTAAAAATCATGTTCCATTAAGATATTTTCCTACCATAAATATATCAAAATGTAATTTTTTATTAGTAATATGCATTGTTAAGAACTTAATTTGGACAACTTTAAAGGCGATTTTTCTCAATATTTTGATGGGTTTTTTTTTTTTTTTGCAACCTTGGATTCCAGTTGTATCTTGGGCAAATATTGTCCTATTCTATTTCGGTTTCAAAAAATTGACCGTTATGACTGGTTTTGTGGTCCAGGGTCACAAATATAGTAAAACCTGCATGCTCTATTGTAATTTTGGTTTTATTTTGATTAATCTTGATGCCCTAGTGAAACCACTTAAAGGAAGACTTAAAGGTATAGCTGGAACATGAGAGTGAATAAATGATGACAGATCTTTAATTTTTGCTTGAACAATTTCTTTATTTTCATGATTAGGACATGGAATTTGGATGGTGCTCATTAGTAAAATTTTGTAATGAAAATTAAAAATATTCATTTTATTAAAATACAAAAAGGCAAAAAGCATCTGTAAAAGACCAGACTTAAGGTATAAAGAGTGAAGGAAAAAAAGTCCGTAAGAAAAACGTTCCCATTTTTTGTGTGTGTGTGCGTGTATGGCTAACCTGCATTTCCTCGTCAGAAACAGAAGCATCTTTAGAGTATTGCAGGAACTGAGCAACATAAGTCATAATAGACTTTTCATCAGGATCCCTAACATCAACAT
Organism: Labeo calbasu; assembly: GCA_019740295.1. Taxonomy (NCBI): domain Eukaryota; kingdom Metazoa; phylum Chordata; class Actinopteri; order Cypriniformes; family Cyprinidae; genus Labeo; species Labeo calbasu. The sequence continues at coordinate 12,678 of JAHKKF010479757.1, read as the reverse complement.
CTGAAATACAAACACATTATATGATTAGGTCATATAGAAACCAAAAGCCTAAAATGATCAGTTTGTTCAGTTTCACTGTTCACTCTGAGGACAACTCAAGCACAACTATTAAAAAAGGTTCAAACATTCACTGATGCTCCAGAAGGAAACACAGTGAATTAAGACCCGGAGGGTAAAAACTGTTTGATATTTCAACAACAACAACAAAAAAAAATCTTGATCCTGTTCAAAAGTTTTCACACCTCCCCACAGATTCTGCAAGGGGTTCCCAAACTTTCGCATAAAACTGTACATTTGAACACAAACACACACTTACCGGCTGGATCTAGTAGTCTGGGGATGTGAAGTTCTCTTTCAGCAACGTGGAAGGCTTCCTCCAGGTTCTGTCTGTTGGTTCTTGTTCGGGCTCTGGTTAGGTCCACTATATTCGGTCTTAGAGCATGAAGTATTGCCAAAAACACTACGCCACTCCTCCAGCTCGCCTTAAAATCCTTCACATTCAGAGTACAGCCAGCCCTGTTTTAAAAAAAAAACAAAACAAAAAAACAGAAAATATAATTGTTTTTTAAGAACAGAATCTTACAGTTCTAAGAATCCCTTCTACCAGGTTGTTCCTCACCTCTGGCACTGCTCTCTGACCCACAGCAGCAGGGCTTTCTTGGCAGATACGCGGAAACGGCTGTGCAGGGGCGAACCACGGGGTGGCACTGGACTGCTACGGGCACTGCTGCTGGTCGAACGAGTGTCCAAACTCGCCAGTGACTCCAGAGACGACTGACGAGAACTGAAGTTCAACGTGCTGGCCAACTCTTCGATCTAAACAATGTGAAAGACCCATCAGAAAAATTACAAAATTCACAATCACTCAGTTTAGTATATGTGAAGTACATTATATATTAGCACAATTTATTAGGTTTTCTCGAGTCTAAGGTTTGATACAACCCAACTTACATGAATGTGCATGATGATGGTCCAGACAAGACCCAGAATGATAGAAGGTTTCCCGTCCATGATGTCCGAGACATTGATGTTGACCAGTTTGATCTGCAGGACAAAAATGTTTATAAAGTAACAGGTAATTCACCTCCACACAGCAGGAAGCCTAAAAATAATGCTTTACTTTACACACTTGTGTGAAGTGCATGATGTTGGCTAGAGGGGCAAAGAAAAATGATTGTTCTTCAAAGCAGCACAGCAAAATATTTTCATTAGCCTGTCCTCAGCCTCAACACAAATGGATTAGCTTCTTTTTTAACAAATTTAAATTGATTGCATGAAGTTAAATCAAGTTAAAAGTTTTCTTCTGTTGGGACAAAAAAAAAAAATTGTGTTGATCCATTAATGTGTTGATGATATATTTCCACGAGTATTTTCCAGTGTGGCCACTACTGGTGCATCTTACCGATTTCCTCTTAAGGAAAGCTAGACCTTTCTCAATGTTTGTTCGGTGCTGAAATGTCCCCCTTCCTTTCTCCCGGCTCTGAAATGAAGGTAGATTTTGGTTATCACAAAATCACTGCTCATGTTTTTGTAATAGAATGGTATATGTGCCAATATTATGAGATTATCAATCATGCCCACATGAGCAAATAACAGCTCCAAAATAATATAGCCAATAACCTACACATTCCTCCGTTTTTAAACATTTTTGAGTAGATGTAATTGTGCAAAATAAACATCAAAGTGCCCCTATTATCGAATATTGCCTTTCATGCAGTGTGTAGACCAATCACAACAGACTGCACCATCTTGACCAATCAGAGCAGAGTAGACTGAGAGAGACTGAATCTTTGAACTGCTTTGAACAAATTGTTTGAGAATCACTGGAAAATTAGGTGATAATAAATGCATATTTTGAGAAAGCAAAAGTGTTGTTTGACCTTGCATGTGTGTAAAGCTATTGTAGGAGACCCCCAAAACAATATTAGGAACCTTAAAAATGTCATAATAGGTGCAATCTCTTCTCATAAATCTCACATTAACTTTTATTGTATTATATTTGCATAGGTATAGATATGTATATATATTGGGCAATGGTTACCTTACTCTCTAGAGATCTGCATAGGTAACTCAAAAATCAGTTGACCACTGACACGTACCATTCTCTGACCACTCATCACCTCCAGCAGGTCCAACAGTCTGCTTCCATCTCTGAATTCTTTGAAAAGATCCACCACTGTAACTGGAGGATTCCTCTGAGAGAGCAAAAACACCAGAATGCACACGGTATATAAAATCATAATTTAACCATACAGGTATAAAAACATTTCTGGGTCATGTACCACCTCAAAATGAAAATAAAAATGAAAGTTTGGCCTTAAAAAAAGCTTTTTTTGTTTAAAATTGTATCATTTGGAATACTGCTTAGTTTCTAGTTGTATCAGTATTTTAGGTGATTTACAGCAGATAAGTCAGACATGTCTAGAGGACAAATCCGACAAGCTTGTTTGAACTTATCCTGCTAAAACCTTTTACATAAAACTGAGAGCTCCAGGCATTAGTAAGTGTTTGCTAGGGAGACGCAGAGAAGAGCATATGAAATTATCTAAAATAACACCTCTTATACATCCCCTGTTCATGCATGTAAAACATCAAGCCATGACAAACTAATTGTGTCATTTGCTTGCTTTATAAGTAGCTGTGGGTGTGAACGTGTGTTCACGAGTGTGTGTGCTGAGCAACTCCTGTTGCTGTCTGTCTTTCTGGCCCATGTCTGAGAAGATTATATTTACCCCCTGACCACCCCTCATTCCCTTTCCGCTATTGGAGAACCTGCAGGAATGACCTCTACTGACAAACCTTTCCACGTCCATCATTTAGTTGTCTTTTCTAATGCCAAAAAGTGCTATTTGTTATTTACTCCTAACACAAATGATTACAAATAATACAAGTGAAGTTTATAATGCTGAATAGTCAAGTTTAACAGCTCTTGAACTATGACCCTCACCTTAGACAGCTGGGCATTGATCCAGTTCGTAAAGGTTCTTTTCTGAATTTGCTCCTGCTCAACTGAGGGCAAAACAGACAGGAGAACATCATGAAAACCAGCATGTAGAAAAACAGGGAGTGAACAACCTCAGACAACTACACACACGATTTGAAAGGATTAAATCGCTATGTGCCGTGTTCAGTTCAATTCAAACAATGTCTAAGAATAGATCTTATAAATGCATGAGAAACAAACAGGTGCATTTGTATTCACTGATCACATTTTGGAGGGTATGATGACAATGTACAGGTTTGTCTTTGTCAATTTTAATACAGAAAATGCGTAGCAAAGGCATAGCCTTTTACCCCGATTAAATGGGGGAACAAAACGTAATTACACACTGGAAAAAACATGTTTGAGAGGAAATTCATTCATTCATACCATCATTTGTTATATGAATAATTTGCATGCGCCCCACATGAAATGCAATACAGACCTGAAAGCAGTAGCAAAGTAGTAAAAGCATCAAATACAGCGCTGTTTATGATTACCATTATAAAGTTCCACAAAGTCAATGAGCTCATCCGCCGTGTGAAGAACATCTTTGTCTTCCATTCTCTCAAAATCCACTGTTTCCATTCTCCCTGACCTTAAAATCTCTCACAATATGACCAATTCTACACAGATTAGCTTTTACTAATGCTGTTTTCTCAATGTTGACAGCTCTTGTCTCAAACGAACACGTGAAATCTCTGACCACTGTTTCTGTGAAACCAATAAGACAAACCTGACTGCCAACCTGAGTCTCTCTGCCAGCCTGCGGTGATCCTAAAAGAGCTCTCCCTCATTAACTGCTAAACATGGCCACACTCACTATGAATAAGACTCTCAGGTCAGTTTTCAGGATAAAATCTCAGAGATGTCGCTGTTGACCGACTGACCCACAAAGAGAGAATGAGAGAATGTGTCTCTGAATAGATTCCTTGACAGGAATGGAAGGGTTTGACAATCACTGTTTACACACTCCTGTATCAGCAGCAGAGGATGAGAGGAAGCTTTGAAATGGTTAATGTTATCAGGTGACACCCACGCTAAGTTACCGCAGGATTTATTTAAAGTTCAGCTATCAAATACTAATGCACTTTTACACTTGACATAGTTAACCCAAGGTCATTTTTACCTCGGAAAGTGATTTGTGAAGCACTGAGGAACTACAGTTGAAGCCAAAAGTTTGCATACACCTCGCAGAATCTGCAAAATGATAATTATTTTACCAAAATAAGATCATACATACTTATTGACCTGAATAAGATATTTCACATAAAAGACATTTACATATAGTCCGTAAGAAAAAATAATAGTTGAATTTATAAAAATTACCCTGTTCATAAGTTTACATTAATACTGTGCAGTTACCTGAATGAACCACCCTGAATGTGTATTTTTTTGTTCATGAGTCCCTTGTTTGTCCTAAACAGTTAAACTGCCAGCTGTTCTTCAGAAAAATCTTTTAGGTCCCACAAATTCTTCGTTTTTTCAGCATTTTTGTGTATCTGAACCCCTTCCAACAACTGTATGATTTTGAGATCCATCTTTTCACACTGAGGACAACTGAGGGACTCATATGCAACTATTACATAAGGTTCAAATGCTCACTGATGCTCCAGAAGGAAAAACAATACATTAAGAGCCAGGGGTTGAAAACTTTTGAACAGAATGAAGTGCATTTTTCTTATTTTGCCTAAATATCTTTTTTTCCCATTTAGTATTGCCCTTCAGAAGCTACAGAAGATACTTACATGTTTTCCAGAAGACAAAATAAGTGATATTTACCCTGATCTTTAAATTCAAAAAGTTTTCTCCGGTGGATTCAGGTCAGTACTAAATAAAAAATAATCTGCAGTTTGTATGATCCCTCTTATTTTGGTAAAATAATTAACATTTTGCGGATTCTGCAAGGTGTATGTAAACTTTTGACTTCAACTGTACATAATCCTGTATGTTGTTTTGTTACACAACAGGTAAAAGAAACCTATACACAAGACCCATAAAAAAGGTAAAAGATAACCATCTTGTGAAAGTATTTTCTTATAGTAATAAAAAAACATGTACACACTCTAATGTGTTTCAGTCAAATGTAATTAATGACATTTATTAACGACATCCATCTGTTGTCTTAAAAAAATGGAAACTGCATGTTGCTAGTGTTGCTGTCAAGCAAAACAGAAACTGACACAGAGATCAGGTTCGGTTCCTGGGATTTGTAACTGAGGTCTCCCACCAGAGACCTAGTCCAATAGAATGACTCATAACTAAACGACAACAATGAAAGAGGTCAAAAGAAAACAGCAAAGTGAGGCAAGTGCAGCAAGGGGAAAAATTATGTGGAAGACGCAAACTCAAACTGAATCATAAGGTGTTGATCCACGTCAGAACAATAAAAACACTCCCCTTCCTGGTGACATACTGTAATTTAAATGAACTCTACAGAAACACAATGACAGAAAAGACTGGAATGTTTCCACTGTACATGAAGTTCATATCGCATTGGTCTAATGTGTTTTGGGAGGTGCAGTTCTTTAAATGTTAGAGACAACACCTCCCTTTGAGAGAACAACAGAGGGAGGGGAAACTATGGTGAAACCATAGAGGAGATAAAAAAAAAAATAGAAAAGATAACATGGATGGCAGCTTCTGACTGACATTTCACTGAGGCGGGACAGATCTGATAAACAAACGACTTTCATAGTGATTCATAGTAGTGAAGTAAAATCAAATACTATTACATACTGTAATGTTAAAGACCTTTTAAGACATACAGCCAATATTGAATGCTTATTTAGTTTTTTTTCCATTTACTATAAGTTTGCACTGCAGAATATGCCAAAAAACCCCAAAACTTTTTTATACAAATCATGTGCGCCTCACCTTGTAATTCATGTTTCTTCTTATGAGACCTTTCAGATGGGCGTTCAACCCCAACAAAACGAGGCAACTTCTTTTTGTTGTCTTTTAAGGAGACATCAGCAACAATAATGTTCAGATGTGCATGACAGAATTACATTAATGTCAGTTAAAAATGCACTAAATGTTATTTTGCAACAGAGGAACAAACATCTTTTTAACTAATTTCAGACCAACTACAAACTCACCCATGCTGCTGTCAGCAGATGTGCTATCCCAGACCTCCCTGTCTTATCATCAGTTGCTGCATGTTGAAGTGTGCAACGACAGAAATGTTTCAGAAACTAGCCTCATCTTGCAATACAGCAAAGCAGCGCAAAACTCACGCACTGAAATACTGAAGAGCGTGTATCAGCTGTACAACTGAAAACAACCGTAAACACATGGCACAACTTGTCTGTTAACCTTTAGCGAAGTCATTCAGGATCAAGTGCCAGTACTGCAGGTTTCAAAAAAAGCTCCGCCTTTTTACTTATGCCAAAAGAAATGTGCACAGCATGTCCACACAGGTGCTGATTAATACTTCTCATAACGCAGTTCTATTGTATCCTCGGGGCTCCCGCAGTGATCAACATGTTAAGACATTAATTATTCACAGATTTTTGAAACATGGAACAAATATTGAGCAAAACAACTCCACCTGCCATCAGTTTTTAGTCATTTCCACTGAATTTTTTCACTTTTTCCACTGACAAAGAGAAATATTACCCAAGTCATAATGTCATTTTTTCATAATGATTTAAAAATGACAGAGCAAGTAGCCTGAAAGCACATTAAACCATATCAGTTCTTGTCAATTGATCAACCCCTGACCTCCACAAGTGAGCAGTAAGAATTCTTTAAAGGAATAGTTCACTTAAAAAATTAACATTTGCTGAAAAGTTACTCACCCTCAGGCTAGCTGAGATTTGTTTCTTCATTAAAACAAACTTGAAGAAATTTGCCTTTAAATCACTTGCTCACCAATGCTCTGCAGTAAATGGGTGCCGTCAGAATGACATTTAAAAAAGCTGATAAACACATTAAAATAATCCACAAGCAATCCACATGACTCCAGTCCATAAATTAACACCTTGTGAAGTAAAAAAGCTGCAGGTTAGTAATAAACAAATTCATTATTAAGACGATTTTAACTTCAAACCAGTGCTTCTGGTAAAAATACTGGCCTTATATCCATAATACTGTATTGCTTTCTCCTGTTAAAATGCCATCTCATCTAAATCAGGAGAGAAATATTCACGGATTACCATTTACCCGCAAAAAAAAAGTCCAGAACAGTTCTAAACAAACGTGTTGGTGGAATTTGATTTAAGAAGACAACATGAAATGGATTTTTCTCCTCAACAAAGCATTATTATGGATTGTGGATTTATATTCTGACCAGAGGCAACAGTTTAAATTAAAACGCCTTAAAGTTGGATTTGTTTCTTATAAGCATACAGCTTTTCTCTTCACAAGACAAGTTAATTCATAGACTTGAGTTGTGTGGATTGCTTATGGATTATTGTGATGTTTTTATCAGCTATTTTAACTCTCATCCGGACGGCACCCATTCACTGCAGAGGATCCATTGGTGAGCAAGTCACGTAATGCTCCATCAGTTTCTCCAAATCTGATGAAGAAACAAACTCATCTACATCTAGGATGGCCTGAGAGAGAGTAAAGATTTCAAGTTTAAATTTTTGGATGAACTATTCCTTTAAGAAATTTTATCTACACATCCACATTACTTTACTCTCAAAACAAAAACAAAGACACTACAACGATTGTTGATTAAAAAAATTTAATTACCCACACCCTGCATTCTAGAAAGAAAAAAAAAAAAACTTGTGAAACTCTTCATGACTCAGGGCAACAGAACTTTAATTACATTGGCCTGTTACCAAACAATCTGCAAAACATATGATCATGCATTATTTATGCCTTATTCAAGTCATTTATTTAATATCACAGCATGATGTGTTTGGGTGTGTATGTGTGAGAGCGAGATCGAGAGAGAGATTTCAACCAGTACCATTTGGCATCACCAGTAAATCACTTTATTCTGATTTTGAATAAACAGATGAAAAAGAAAGTTTGTTGTATGAATGAATGAATGAATGAATTCACAGATTCATGCAATATATACATTTTAATACTGTCAAACTGGTAACAGATAATGACACACCAAATCAGATATGAGCAATTTTTTATTTTAGATTTATGCTCAATAAAAACTTCAATCTGACCTTGCAGTAGTATGTGGACATCATCGATGTCCAGTGGGAGTGAGCCACGTTCATCGGGCAGGTCTCTGGATGTCCTTTGTGATGTCATGGTTCCCACAGAGACAGGTCAGCTGAGAACAACCTGAGGCATCGCAGCATCTGTGGAGGGGACAGATGGTGTCATAGCAGTCTTGTCCAAAATGGTGTTTTGACAGTGATATCAGAGAAGAACTATGTTTGATTCTCCAAATGAACCATTTTTTCTCTTAGTGTGAAGAACATTTTTTAAAAAATGTCAGTTTAAAAGGTTCTTTATGGAAACATAGATCCCAATAAATAATAGTGTACTTTAACAGAGGGACGCATTAAGATTCCTTTCTGTTATGCATTTCTTTTTCGACTTTTATGAAATACTTGTTTTGTAATTTAAGGAAGCATTTCTATTAAAGGGTATACTAGACTATTTACCTGAAAAATAACATTTATTACACAGTCTTATGAAAACAGCAGATCCATTGCTAATACTGGTTGTTTTTGCTGGTATTTTCCTGCCAAACATTAATTTGAGGACATGTCTTTTGAAAAATCAATAAACTTAGTACTACTTAAAGCAATATTCTCAAGATACACTACCAGTCAAAAGTTTTTGAACAGTACGATTTTTAATGTTCTCTTCTGGTCATTCAGCCTGCTTTTATTTGATCCAAAATACAGCAAAAATTATTGTGAAATTATTTTTATTATCTAAAATAACTGCTTTCTATTTGAATATATTTTAATATATCATTTATTCCTGTGATCAAAGCTAAACTTTCAGCATCATCACTCCAGTCATCATCAATATTTAAAACAGCTGAGTAAATTTTTTTTCAGGATTCTTTGACTAATAAAAAGATCCAAAGATCTGAAATTAAAAGTTTTTGTACCATTATACATACCATGCAAAAGCATAATGTCAGTATAATTTTTTAGAAATTAATACTTTTATAGTAAAAATTCATCAAAAGTGATAAAGACATATATAGTATAATGTTACAAAAGATTTCTATTTCAGATAAATGCTGTTCTTTTGACCTTTCTGTTCATCAAAGAAATCTAAAAAATATATATACTCATGTGTTTTCACTGTAATAATAATAATAAATGTTTTTTTGAGCAGCAAATCAGAATGTTAGAATGATTTCTGAAGGATCATGTGACTGGAGTAATGATGCCAAAAATTCAGCTTTGAAATCACAGGAATAAATTACATCTTAGAATATTTTCAAATAGAAAATGGCTATTTTAATTAGTAAAAATATTTCAAAATTTTACTGTTTTGCTGTACATAATATAAATGCAGGCTTGATGAGCAGAAGAGACTTCTTTAAAAACATTAAAACACTTTTGACTGATAGTGTATAAAGTTTAATTTGAAACTTTTTTTGGCTTGTTTATTTTTATATTTAAGGTCATAGAAACAGAAATAAATGTGTGTTTAATATTTTATCCATTATATTAAGACATATATGATGAGGAAACTGAACATACTGAAAACTGCACATTAGCAGTATTAATTAATTAATTTGTATATTAAGTTCCTGTGAGTAGACAAATAAAGCAAGTGTACCCTCTGGGGAAATAAAACTGCCATTTTTCCCCCAGAATATGTGAGGTATGATTACATTTATTGGCATAATTAAAGATTAATGTTAGATAGACACAAATGTCTCAAATAAACAGTGAAATCAGAAAGCTGTGGCAAAATGTCATTACATCAATCAGTCTGAGACCATGTGAATGTGTGTCCTTCCAGCACAGTGTGACTCGTGTAGAGAACAGAGGGGTGGAAGAATGTGTGCTATCCTGAGCTGGACTCACAGGAACATGAACAGAGAGAGGGCACATACTGGCCTAATAATGTGGAATTAAAACACAGCAGGCATTAACACAGACTGGAAACATTCCCAGAGATCAAACATATCTGTGCATTATCTCTGAATCAGAGTGCTGGGATCACAATCAAATCACACTAAATGACTGAGAGAGTTACATGGAAACTTCATCCACACAGACTGACCATAACAGCATGTAAAGCATTTCACACGTACAGAACATAACACTCCCACAGAAAGATCACCTATGCAGAGGAACATATGTCACTATGCCTAACTTGAAAACTACAGAAACACTAACAAAGAAGTGAAGTGTCTAAAACTGCCTTTGAACAAGACTGTCTTCATTATTAATAATTGTCTTTGTTCACCCAGAATGTAACATTTTACGCACTTAAATTTTTAATTAAGCTCTTTATGCAACTCTTTTCACACATACTGGCAGAACTACCTACAGTAAAATGACTATTTTGGATAAAATATTCCTTTAAACCAATGCTCAAAACCTGTTTTTATATAACAGAAAATATTGGCAAGACAATTGATAACAGTGCTCAATCCTCAAGAGACAATGAAAGCATAAGGTACAGTGGCATAAAAAATTGTTTAAAAAAAAAAAGTAAATTGTGTGTGCGTGTGGCTACTAGTAGTAATAACATATTTAGGCTATGCAAGTTTTTGCCATTGACTTGGTATGCCACTGTATGTGGGCTATTGTGTATGTTATTGCGTTTTGACCATTTAAATGATAAATTACCAAGTTTCAGCTGAACTGAGTCTTTATCAGAGTTGCATGCATAGGCAGCAGAAACATTCCGCACACGGTCCAGAATAACCAGCGTGACCTCTGACACACGGTACGCCTTGAACGCGAGAGGGGCGTTGCGCGCTCCACGGGCCCAAAATAGCGCTGGCGCGGGCACGTGTTACAAGTAGAACACAATATAACAAACGTCAATATCAATATCCACTATTAAACACATAGTATATACAGATCTACTGCATGGCTTTGTGGCGTTATTTGAGTCCCGACAGTAGCCTATACTTTTTTAAACTGAAATCCTATCCAGTCTACTACAAAGTGATATTATTTATTTTTACAGCTATATTATAGTATAGATATAACGTTTTTAAACTCTCAGAACAAAATTTCTAACAACAATGATGATACATTCAAATAAACATGGTGTTATTACGACTGAATCTGAGTTATGCGTTATTCAATGACCTTAGATCTGTCAAGGTGGGTCTGTTCAGATGAACTCAAACTGTACTTACATGTTTGGCAAAGTGTGAAACTCTCTTTAAAATGTCCACTTGCACCAATTTCCGTCAACTACGTCAATAACGACAAATACGAATCGTTAGGGAGTTCATATTACTGCGTGTTGCGAAGAATGAAGCTCATATATTCCCTCCCGTTCCCAGCTGAGCTCACCGGGAGAAGCGCCCGGGCGGCGGTGTGAGTGAGTGTAACCCGACGCGTCCGCGGGGGTCTCTAATTTTAACGACCACTCAGGGCAGAGCGCGGACCTACAGGAGCACAGAAGACAAACCAGTAAATTAGCCCCCCTCTGTAGATCAATAAATCCACGGTGCGAATTATGAGGGGTTTTGTGCAGGTCACCCATCAACACTTTAGTCAAAAAATAGGGTTCGTGGTCTTAGTAAAAGTTACCCCAAGTCCCAAAAAAGGATATTGGCCTACTGTATATAGTGTATGTTTCAACATAGATTTCAGCAAAGTTTCAGTACATCTGCAAGAGGGTTTTTTTTTTTGTAGTGTTTGCTAATCTGCAATACGTCTATAGGACGTTTCCTATCAGATGTCGAATAGACGTTTAGAAAATATCTTTAAAATGTTTATGATTTAGAATGTATGTAAAATTGACATCTTGCAGAAGTCTATCGGATGTTTGTATACAGTAGATGCTTTCCGGATTAAGATATCTTAAACAGACATCTTGCAGACTTACGTGTGCTATCTGGGAAACGAAATCTGCTTGGGGAAGTTTTTCGCCCTCGGATCGCACGGATTCCTATTGAAATTAATTCGCCCTCATAATTTCGCAGAGCAACTGTAAATGTAATCGCACTGCATATTTTTCACCAGTTGCTAAACAGTAATATCGAAGCAGAGTAAACCAGCTGAGGTCTCTTAACCAGCTGAAGATCTCTTAGTCTGGAAAGCATCTGTGTACAAACATCCGATACTGTAAGATGTCAGTTTTACATACATTTTAAATCATAAACATCTTAAAGACATTTTCTAAACGTCAATTTGACATCTGACGTCCCATAGACGTATTGCAGACGAGCAAACACTCTATTGTCATGATCGGGGCTGTGGGTCTTCCCTCAGCCTCTCGAGGTCGCTGTTCCCCTTGCACTGCACTCCCCTGATTGTTCACGTCTGTCTTGTCATTTGCACTGATTACACTCACAGCTGTTCACACTCTGGACTACTGTATAAGAACTCTCACTTCTCACTCCTGCGTCAGGTCTGCATTGTCTTTTGTCTTGTATGTACTTTTGTGTGTTCCTGATTTGGCCTTGACCGTGTTCCCTGTTTTATTTATTTAGTATTCTGTTTGTGCCGTGTTGGCCCTTTGGTTTATGTTCATTTGTGTTTTGTTTAATTAAAATCCCTTCCCTGCATTTGGACCCAGACCTCCTTTTGCCCGTGACAGAATGCAGCCAGCAC
>JAHKKF010479752.1:0-20267 GCA_019740295.1 Labeo calbasu | reverse complement strand
CTGGTTTTCAGTATTTTTCTCTCACAACTTAATAGAAAATCTAATTTAACAAAAGAGTAGTTGTTTCTGACAGATGACCCAGTCGTTACTCAGTTCTCAATACTCTGTTATGTTTGTTGTGGTAAATTTGTACTGAATACAACTCAAGTATGTCACAGCTCAAATCATGCAAGGATTTGATGGAATCCCTGGCCTCTTTTTTTTTCTCTCTTCGTATCTTTCTTTCTCTTTCTTTCTTTCTGTAAAAGCGGTGGCATGTTCTCAATTAAATTGAACAAACACAAGGGAAGCTTACAAGAATGAACAAACACTTCTTGTACTGAATGAAATCAATGCTTCAGCACCAAGGTCAAGTTTCTCCCAGTAACTTTACCTTCTGTTGTACCAGAGTCTGGAGGTGTGTCTCTGAATGTCCAGAACTATAAAGGACTAGCAGCTACTGTTTTGACGGTTTTGACCCTTTTAGAAGACATCACATACACTTGTGAGTCAAAAAAACTGCTTCAGTGGTTACAAGTTAATGATCTATGTTTTCTTTCTGACAGTAATGAGAGAGCCCGCTGGATCAGCGCTCTGGGACAGAACAACAGTAGCAACAAGAATGACAAAATGAGTGAGTGCAACCAGCCTTAGCGAAACAGCACCACCCTCTGGCCATGCAGTGCATGACAGTGACACTACTCAGCTACTGCTTGTCAGATCACCAATCAAAACTATAAACTTGTAAAACTATAAACTTGTAACTCTTGTTGTACAATTTTGCTCTGAAGAGGTTTTGAAGCCAGATAGACCTTTATTAACAAGCTAACAAAAGGCCGAGTAATGTTCGTACATGTCATGTATTTCTAGCTCCTGAACAGGTTCTTTCCATACATGAGTGTTTTTCAAGCTTTAAATAGTTCTCTTTGCTCTACGCTCACTGCACAGAGTTAATACACATAGTCAGATGATAATAGTAGAATAATATCCTCTTATGCATAGGCATAATTCTATGTTTTATATTGATTCAAGATTAATGAAAATCTTCTACACTCTAAACACACATGAATGTGAATTACACCTCAAGAGATGCTGCATGTTAAGGTTTTGCTATAAGCTTATGATTTAATAAAATGATAAATAAATTAAAAAAATCCTGGACTTACACTTGATGAAACATATTTAGGTACCAGAGTGTTACAGTGTTTAGTGATTTATTTTTTAAATTTATTTCTTCATTAGATGCCACGCAGGTTGAGGTGACGAGGACGTACACGGCCAGGCAACCAGATGAGCTCTCTCTACAAGTGGCTGATGTGGTGTTGTTGTCACAGACAGTAGACGGTAAGATCATCTTCCTTTTTTCCCCCCATTCTTCACTTTAAAGGCCTGTTCACACCAACTTGAAAATACAATCTAATTTTTACATTTGATTTGTCTGTTCAAACCAGTGTGGGGAAAAAAGTGGTAGACGAAAATAACGAATGAAAATACAGTTTCACTTTCTGATAGTAGGTGGCACGCATTGATACATTAAAATTATGTTGGTCTGAAAAGAAGCAATTACTGCCGTTCATTTTTTTTCTTTGAGGTTTTCAGATACAGTTGAAAAGCAGCTAACAAATACAAAATTTAAAAAAAGAAACGGGGATGAACAGTAATATTTGGCGAAAAAGGAAATGTATAGAAGACAGTAAATTAGATTGCATGTGGTGACACTTATCAACTGATATTATGAAATACAAACATATTTCTGTTTTAGAGTTTATGACCATATGTAGGAATGCAATGAGGAATCAGGTCTCTATATATAAAAAGAATTGAGACCAAATCTGGATGTTTTTCATATTGAATTATGTGATTGGCAGACTTTCTTGTTGCTTCTGCTAATTATATATAATATGTATTAAAAGTAAATCCCTTTGATTGTTTGGAATATTTATTTTAAGTGAAATAGGTCAAAGGTCATGAACAATTACAATGCACCAAATTTTCACACTGAAAATTCGTTTTGGTATGAATGGACCTTAAAGGAGAAGTCCACTTTCAAAACAACAATTTACAGATAATGTACTTACCTACTTGTCATCTAAGATGTTCATGTCTTTCTTTCTTCAGTCGTAAAGAAATTGTTTTTTTTTTTAAGGAAAATATTTCAGGATTTTTCTCCATATAATGGACTGATATGGTGCCCCAAGTTTGAACTTCCTAAATGCAGCTTCAAATGATCCCAGCCAAGGAAGAAGGGTCTTATCTAGTGAAACGATCGGTTCTTTTTATTTTAAAAAAATACAATTTAAATACTATGTAATCCCAAACGCTCGTCTTGTGTTGCTCTCCCTGAACTCTGTGTAGTCTGGCTCAAGACAGTTAGGGTATGTTGAAAAATTTAGATCGTATTTTCTCCCTCAACTTCAAAAATTATTTCAAAATCAACCTACATCGCTGCAGAAGTTCCAACCCAGTCTTTGCAAAGTGAACATGCAAAGAAGATTAGAACACCCTTAACAAAAAAGGGTAAAACAGCGATATAAGACGATTTCGAAGTTGAGGGAGAACATGAGGTGGAAGTTTTTCGCCTCACTGTCATGAGCCGGAAATAAAAAACAGAGTTCAGGAAAAGCAAGACAAGTGTTTGACATTAAAAAATATATAAATTGTAGTATTTTTATGAAAATAACCGATCGTTTCGATAGATAAGACCCTTCTTCCTCGGCTGGAATCATTTACAACCGCATTTGGGATCGTTTGAAACCGCATTTAAACTGCATTTTGGAAGTTCAAACTCGGGGCACCATATCAGTCCATTATATGGAGAAAAATCCTGAAATGTTTTCCTCAAAAAACAATTTCTTTACGACTGAAGAAAGAAAGACATGAACATTTTGGATGACAAGGGGGTGAGTACATTATCTGTAAATTGTTGTTCTGGAAGTGGACTTCTCCTTTAATTTAGTAATTCTAAACTAGAGGGAGCCATAATAAGTCTTGAAATTATTTAGTTATGTTAAAAATCAAATTAATCTTCTGAGCTTTGGAGTCAAAAAGGTTGAGAACCACTTTTCAAAAGTCCACAGGCTTTTATTTGGTGTATTCGATTTTTTTAAATTCTCAAAACAAATCTGACCTTTCGCTGCTTGTGTTTATTAAAATAAATTTAACAGTTCTGTGTTTGTGGTTATTTGATGTGTTATGATCATTGTCCCAGAACGTGCCGTCCTATAACCACAGGGATGTGTTTTAACGTGAGGCTCAGCTGAAGGTCTCAGTTTTGATGGTGCTGGTCAGAGGGTCAAGCAGTGGTTTCGCTCTGGCTGTTTCTTGTTGGCTGGCTTTCATGTTGAAAGGCCAGAGCTCATGGGATACAGCTTCAAAGGCCCTGTAAATCTTTTAATGGCCATTAAATATACAAAAGACAGTTGAAAGCAGGCTATTTTATTTTTGAACATTTCATTCCACTCAAAAGAGATTTTTTATATGCTCTCCATAATACTTATCAAAGGAAAGCAGTCTGAAGTAGAAGATGTGTTTTTCAGCACTGCTTCAATTCATCACATTGTTACAAATTCACAACTCTTGTATGGTTCTTTATTTTAGTCCTTTTTATGTTTATGTTTATGTAAATGAAGGGGGAATGGGAGTAAGAAATGGCATAAATTACACTCATGTTACTGACCACTAAGCCATGGCTCTGACAGCAGATTGTGCTTTGTTGTAGTTAAAATGTTGTTGCTTTGTCCAGTTACTGGGTTGTGTATATAAGATGATGAATCAATGTCTGGCTGTGGTTTCAGGCTGGTATGAAGGCGAGCGTCTGCGGGATGGAGAGAGGGGCTGGTTCCTGGCCGAGTGTGCTGAACGCATCACCTGTCAGGCAACCATCGAGAAGAACATGGAGAGGATGGACCGCCTGCAAGGCCTAGAGACCAACGTCTGAGGCCGTTATTGGAGTTCTTCCTCCTTAAGAACGCACAGTATATGAAGAAGACTGGATAAATCTAACCATTATAAAGCAGGAACAACTTTAGTTTTTCTCCAATAGCTTTTATGTGATTATAAACTGAGCTCAGGGCTCATTTTGTGGACTTGGAGTCCCTGTTTAACATGAAGGAAAGTTTAATAGCAGCACAGAGATGTTCACGCTTTGAACTGACTCTCAGGGAAAATGTAAACATGAATTATGCCAAATGTAAATATGTATTAGATTGTTTGTAAACTTTTATAATCAGCATATCAATTTATTTTTTGGGATTCTTTATGTATATTAAGATATGTTTCACTGTTTAAACTTATATATCCCTTAACCTGTGGGTATAAAGAGAGATTAAGAATGTAAGTCCTCCATACACAGGATTGTATCATGGCAAATTTAATGAATTACTGTAAAGAAAAGCATACAATAACTCTAGCCAATGGTAAAATAAAACTCAAACACCTACAAGTACTGATAAAGAGTATTACTGCGTTTACATACAACCGACACAGATCACTTTTCTATATATTATAGCTGAATCTCATTTAAATAAATAAGCTCCTATTGATTGGTGCTCACTGGCTGCCCCTCCTGGAGCCTCCAGCAGGGGCTTCCTGTGTTGTGATGAGGTCGATTATAGCGGAGAGAACAGCACAATCTTTAGACCCCCGGTCATTCCAGACTACAGGACGTGGACTCTTTATCTTCTCCTCCAGTAACACATCCAGCTCCTTCCTCAGGTCCTAAATTAAAAAGAATAAATTTGACATATAACTGCAACTGCAACATCTTTAATTTTTAAAGATGTCAGGTTAAAACCAGGGTTGGGAGGTAACGTAATATTTGTAATATTTAAAATACAAAATATGAGTAACTGTATTTCAATACAGTTACATTTTAAATGGGCGGTATCAAATTACAAGTATATCTGAAAAGTATTTTAGATGACCAAAGTGGTTATTTTAATGTTTAAATGAAATAAATGACATTTAAAATTCAATGTAAACTGAAATGGCAGTTCTGCTCATAAGTTTCATATTCCTTGTAGAATATGCAAAATTTTAATAACTGTAACAAAATAAGAGGAATAATAAAATGCATGCTTATTGCATGTTATATTGTAGCTATTTCATATAACATGTTTACATACACTACACAGGACAAAATAATAGAATTTATAAAAATTGCCCTTGAATTCTAACTATCATTACCTGGATAATCCTTATTATTTTTCTTTTTTGCCAAAAATAATTAGGATATTATGTAAAGATAATGTTCCATGAAGATATTTTGTTGTAAATTTACATTAAATTTTCAATGTATTCAGCTTGATGTATGAATCTCAATTTAAAAAAAAACTGAACCTTGTGACTGGTTTTGTGGTCCAGGGTCACTAATTATTATTAAGAAAATTGTTTGCAAAATTGACCTCTGTGAAATACTTTTTAAAAAGTAATCTTCCAAACCCAAGTTAACGCTTACCTTGACAAGGTGAGCAATGCGTGCCGGGGACTGAAACACAATCCACTCGTCCACTGCGATTGTCTCTTGGTCCTGGTCCATCTGGATGGAAATATCCCCTCCGAAAAACAACAAGGAAAATGGAGACACTTCGGTGCAGTCATAGAGGAAGATCTTTAGAAAAAAGGACAAAAATAGGTCAATTACAAAAGTCAGATTTTTTTTTTTTTTAATCCAGACCTACTGTAAAAACACTATTTACTACATACAATTCATCCAAAAGTAGTTACAACATAAGAAAAAAAAAAACAACAAAGAAAAAAAAAAAATCTCAAAAGGCTGAAGCCTCTGAAAGGAAATTATGTTAAATGTGAATGTCATTTTCTTCACTCTGCCAGTGTTTCCTGCATTGCTATGCAGGAGCACCACAACTGCTGAGAAAGACTACACAAAGACTAAAATTACTCATTTTTGTTTTACAACATTAATAATAGTATAATTCTGTCTGTCAAGTCATATAGTCAACATAACAGTAAATCACTGTTATCAAGAGACAAAAAGCCACAAAAAAATAAAATGATCATAGAGGGTATTCATGTATACTCTGGTGATTGTGTCAAGGTCAGCAACAAGTTGACCTTAATAATTAAGAATTGGTTAAACCACTTGCTGTGTTACACCGTATTAAACATCCACTTCTATAAAAATGAAATCCAGAATCCAGAATAAATTACATTTCAGACTGTTTCTTAGAACTTGCCATGTGCTTTAAACTAATCGTCACTGACCAGCCTTGTTGATCAGACATCAAGCATTACTGAGAATGTTGTTTGTACTTTTGTGAAACTCACCCAGTTTACAAAAATTACAAAACAAATTGCATTGATGCATGCAAAGGCACACATGCAAATGCAAAAATAAACCACCCCTGCAATCTTGATATTTCTTAAGGCTGTCTCAGTCCTTAAATGTACTGTGTTTCATAAGGCAGTGAGTGGAGAGGCAGAATGTGTGTGTTTGTGAGTGAAACTGTCACCCTGTTCTATGGCAGAGCAACACTTTTACTTCCACACATACACACAACATGGACAGAAACAGAATTGTTGGCTAACACAGTTCTAAGTCCTAATCAGAAGCCCAGGGGCTGCTCAGGTTTAACCAGTGGCGAGGTGTCACAGGTCAGCGCAGTGGACATCGTTAGTTCTGACCAGACACAGCGTTTGCGACATTCTGACTTCTTCCTCACTCTCTTTATACGCTGGTTTATTCAAACTTCATTCAGACCATTTCTCTTTCTCCAAAGCTTCACTTTCACTATCTGCCACTTTGCTACAGGCATCTCTCGTCATTCACTTGAAAATCTTTCTCCTACTTTTACATGTAATTTTCTTCACTCTGCCAGTGTTTCCTGCATTGCTATGCAGGAGCGCCACAGCTGCTGAGAAAGACAGACTATGCAAAGACTAAAAAAGTAGCAATAATGTTCTGTCACACAGTCAGGGTTGATCAGGACTCTGATGTGAACCCTGGGTTACTCATTACATGTCAACCAATTAAATAAATGAGCACGAAATATTTAGTCCAAATTATTGAAATTTGAAAAGAAAGAGACCACAGATTGACTACAGGAGACATTGATGTCTCACTCTCTATTTCTAACTTTAGTCTCTACAGTAGCCTATCACTTTCTCAGAACAGACATGCCAAGGTCTCAACCTACAGAGGTGCACAGGAGAAAACAGGACAGTCCAATCTGTATCACTGTGACAGAACTGCAATTTTGTTTTTTAATTTTGTTTTCTGGCAAAAACAGCTTCAGGCATATCTGTGTGTGTGTGTTTGTGTAAGACTCAATGAGTAAGTTGAGAGATGCCAGAAATGGCACTCCTCGATTCAGCAAGGAGCTTTGATCTCTTTTGAGAGGATGTCAGTTAAAAGGCACACAGAAGATGAATAAAAGATGGACTTAATTTGCAAACCCACGTCCTCTCTCACAACTAAACAGAGCGCTTCAACAATATGATATACAGTAGTCCTTCCCTTTAAAATGAATGAAAGAACACATTGTATTATGAGTGTATGTGTGTTTAAAGGGGACAATTTTGTTAGTTAAGATGATAAAACCTCACTTTGGGGTAAACTAAAAATATACGTACACTGGTGGTCTTCATCTTCAGGTGATAAATGAGCCATGTGTAGTGGAACTGAGTTTCCTCTGCATTGACAGATTTAGGGTGGATACAAACTTTCCCATCAGCCTTAGTGTACACCTTCACTGGCCTGCAAAAACAATTTCAAGATTAAATTTTCCAAAATTACGTCGTTTTACAGATAAAGCCAGATTGCTTTGACATTATTTAAATGTGGGTCTATAATTTCAGATGTGCCCCTGCCTAAGTATCTTAAATAAAAAAAATAAATAAATAAATAAAAAAAAAGAATAGCCCAATTCCTGCTAGAATTACTTTTGCTGAATTGCACCTAAACTATCCACTTAGGAACTGACCATCTGACCAATATGTAAAGCAACAAACCATAGTTCATTTTAGTCCTATCGGGACAGGTTTATCTAAAATAACAAAACACAATAACAGTAACAACAACAAAACATCCATGGGAGGAGAGGGATGGATAGATGAATGAATGAATGAATGAATGAATGAATGAATGAATAAACGAATGACACAGGAGTTCCTGCCAACAATCACTTGTAATCTGAACTTGTAAGTGGAAATGCTGTTGAATGCTGGTGATTTCATGAAATAATCTGTACTTATTTTGCACAATTCTGATCACAGACTTAGATTACCATTAAAGTTTTCGGTAAACTAAATGCTATACTTTTGTACTCTCTTCTTCACATAATCCTAGAAAAAAAAAAGAAAAAGCACACCTGTTTTCAACACTGCTAATAGAAGACATGTTTCTTCAAAAACGAATAATAAGACAAATTAAAATCACTAATGAAAGTGAAGACTGTAATAATTGCTGCTGAAAAGTTAGATTTGCCATTACAGGAATAAATAACATTTTAAAATGCACTGAAATAAAAAGCAGTTTATATAAATTGTAATATTTCACAATACTACTATTTTTACTGTATTTTTGATTACATAAACACAGCCTTGGTGCATTTTCAAATTTTGGAACGGCACAAATTGCTTTAAAAAAATTATGGCAGACTTTACACTGACAGACAAAAGTATGGCTTGCGAGACTACACTCATACTAAATGGAGTAACTCATGAATATTTCAATCCAGCACCAGAGAAACTAGGCAAAAGCTTCAGTGTGACAATTCACATGCATAGCGGCACAGCTGCCTATCTGTACACATTCAGTGAGGATCTGCTTCTGCAGTATAACTCATATAAAGCTGTGTTGTGCATAACCAATTGAATAGAGAGCAGTAACGAATGGACAAAGGCTGAATGTAAAGGTCTGAATTTCAAACAGAACAGGATAAGGATAATGGACAAAATGAGGCTGAATGGAAGCCATGTGAAAAATGGACAGACTGAGTGGCGTGAACAAGGTGCACAGTGCTGGGGCCGTCAAAGAGCGCTGATGCACTCCGTGTGCGCAAAAAGTAAAATCAAAATCAAAATGTTCCTGGAAGACTAGGGTGACCAGTTAGTTATTGCTCTGTTGCAGGACAGTAGATGTGATTTTGCAAGACAAAATCACAATTAAACAGTAATCACGTGGTATTGTAATTTCATGGGAAAAAAATGCTTGCATTTTGCAGGACACAGGGTCAAAGCTCACAAGTTCAGGACTAGTCAGGACTTAGTAGAGGACACCACCTCACTCACCACCACCACTGACATGGCTAATAACTGAGCCAGACAAAAACTAGCCTTAATATCAGTGATCATCTTTTCCGCCCTTTATCTTTCACAACAGGACAAAAGTCTGTGAAGATGTCTTAATTGGGATTGCGCCAGCAAGTCAGTAAGTATGAGCTGAATCAATGAGATGAAGAATGGAGGCGACATAATCAGAAACAAACAAAAACACAAGCAATAGGAGTAATATCTGCGACTTACATTGGTCTCTTCTTATTATGATTGGGGCGAATCTTGGCCACTTTAGGGTACAGACCTGCTACGATCACCGCCTTAATCAGCTTCTCATTCTCTGAGTAACATAAACATGTCAAACGTCACAATATGAAGTGGGACATGGACAACACACAGCAGATAGAAAAACCAGCTAGAAGAAAAAAAGATTTTGGTGGTGCTTGTTCTAAGGTTTGGAGGTATCAATTTCTGGATGGTTACTTACTACCTAAGTAAAAAGGTTGTACCAATTTGTTAATGTTATAAGGTTCAAGAGCTATTGTTTTTTTTTTTAAATGTTATAATGTTTCCCGAGGTGCACTTACAATGTTAATGGAATTTTTACACCAAAAATGGCCATCATTTAGAAAAAGTCCAATTTCTACCCACTGCTTGGTGCAGCAATTCATAAGCTTACTGAACAGCTTTAGAGAGTTTGATGTTTCCTCATTCAAGGTATCATTCACAGTCTGTTGGCTGCATAATTGCAGTGATATTGCCACTGCAGATAGATTTCTGCACTCTCACAACAGCATTGTTTATAATGGAAGTTTTAGCAAGAGTGCAGAAGTCAGTCACTAAACTGAAGTGACTGACAGGTTCAACAGTTATAAAGGCTTTTAATGTTGCATTTTGAATACAGTGACCTCTTATATGGTCGAAAGATCAGGGAAAATTCAACCACTTAATTCATGTCCCCTTTGATTGCATTAGGTATCATGAACCAACAATAAACCATACTTTAACTGTAGTAAATGTTCATTGTTACATATATTAACATTTCATAAATTTACATTAGTTATGAACAAATTAATTAACCATGGACAAGTATAAAATTAACCTAGATCATTATGCATTTTACAGTGTTAGCTGAATATGCCAAATGCATTAAATAATGATATCACATATTTGTAAAGTGTTACTATGTATTTAACAAATGTTTTTAACATCATGTTTTGATTTTTTACTTAGAAAAGTAATAGCTCATCTCTTTTCAAAGACAGGCTGTCAAAATCAGCACACTTAGACTGCTGAAATCTAAAGGTACCAGTGGTAATGGCAGTCAAAAAAAACAACAAAAAAAAAACAGACAGCCGTGTAAGCAAGTGGACTGCTGGAATAATGGACAAATAGTTAGTTAGGCAGGTAAGTGTGCAGAAAGTCAGTGTTACCTGAGTTGATGTTAGAGCTGGGATCTTTAGGGTCCTTACTATTCACAAAGCCAGCTGCCAAAAGATGCTCTGCAAACTGACCTTTCATATTCTGAAGCATCTGGTGGGAATGAGTAAAAAAGGCTTTCATTCAAGCACACAGCAAAGCATGTACATTTCACATTTTTGTTTACCTAATGCTTGATTTGTGGAGAGTGAAAACTGACCTGTAGCGTGTTTGCAGAAAGGAAGTTTTCCCAGCAGTATTCCTTCTCAAACCTAATGCCCTGTTTTTTAGCATCCTCCCAGCCCTAAAAAATACACACCAAATAAATACACACCCCCACCCCCACTCTTAACATCTAAGAGTGATTTCTTAATTAAGATCAACTCTTTAGGACTTACCCAAAATGCATTGACAATAGTGAGATGATCACTTCTAGAATTCTGGGAGAGCGATTTCTTCCTGTGGTCCGCAATCTTCTCCTTTCCCTGAGATAAATGAATCCATCAGTCAAACAAGCCCTTATTCGAAAACATCCTCTGGGATTGCTCTAAATGCTCTGGGGGATTGATGATTGGTGGGTGTAGCGCATATGTTCATGTAAAAGGGTGTGTTTGTACCAGTGGTATGAAGAAGGGATCTTTAAAACTAAGGCTGGCTGCAATGGTGAGTGCAGGATCCAAACAGCCCAGAAGAGCCCCAAACAGAATCATTTTTCCTATGTGAGGCTCTACAGGCATACGGGCAAGATGAAATCCTAATGGAGTTAACTCTTCATTCCGGTCCAGAGCATTCTACAAGATATAAAAGAGAAAAGGTTGGCTTTTAAAACAGACATATTTTAAATGGTGTGCTTCTGCTAAGTACTTTGATTTTAGTCATTACACCTCTTAATTACACAGCTTTCTGGAATACCTAATTCTGATCAATCACAGCATGTCACTGTCAAATAATAACACTGGCATAATAAGAGTATAATGGACTGTTGTCTCAGGCTATTAATCTCCCATGTCCATGTGTTTCATGCCTCTTACAGCACTCTTCTGACTTTTTATTCTTACATAAAATACGTTCAACTCAAATCAATATTTCATGTCCATTTAATTAGTGAACTGGTAATAAATTTTTCCAGGGAACCTTCACGTCAGGGTTTATTTTGTGATAATGACTTTAGATTATGTCTTGACTAGTTTGCAAAGCTCAAAGTAATCTTTCATGTCCATTTAATTTATTCGTTAAGTAGTCATGTAGCTGCTTCGTGCTGGGTTCCTGACTACCCAATTTATTTTACGGTAATGGCAGACTGTAAATTACTCCTTACTTATTTATTAATTTAACCCTCTTTTTCAGTTCTATCAGTTATTCTTCCTTTAAATCACTTTCTCATCTCACCAGGTCCACCAGGTGTGTGATGGCCAGCTCTATCGCTTTGTCTGACGGGGGGTCCATCGTTTTCCGCAGGAAAGATGCAATGGGTCCCAACTTTAGAATCTGACATAAAAATATATAGAAAAAGAAAGAGAAACAGACCATACTCTTATAAAATCTTCTCACAATTTAAGCAGACAAATGATTATATAAGTATTATAAGATGAACCCCGAAGCCTTGTGGGCATAAACGAGTGTGAATATTCATTGGTGCCCGCTGTACTGCTGAGCATCAGAGAGAACTGGGACTGGGCAGCCATGCGGAGGTGAAAATAAGCAGTAATTGACACAGCTAAAAGGCCTCGTTACACGATTACACTGCCTCTCAGATACAATGACAGTGATTAATGTCCCTTTTAATCCATTAGTTTGTTTGTGTGCTCGCTTATTATAGTCACCGGAGACTATTTGTGAAACCTATGCCTTCAGGCCCCATTAGAGCCACACAGATCCAGGGGAAAGAGGTTGAGTGTGTGTGTGTGCTGGAGAGCATGAATGAGTCACCAGTGGAAATGTTAAGTCCAATTTCCTAAAACCACAGCAGTGAGAAGTTCTCTCTCTGAGAATTGCCAACAAGCATGATTCTTAAGCATTTTAACAGTATACACAAATACTGCAGAGACCAAACCTGTGCAGTGTGACTCAAACATATCTAGATCGATAGATACTTTTGTTGATCTCAGAGGAGAAATTCAACCATGCATTTTTGTGAAAGTAGTTTGCTAAGAAACGCCCAGACTAAACGTCCAAATGAATACCTTTATTTGCAAGCAAAGCTCTTCCAGTGGAGTGCGTTGGATCTCAGGTAGCTGGTAGTTATCCAGGAGACTGGCCCTCAGTCCATTATACAGGTGATAGCATTTCCCAGGAGACACTCTGCCCAGACACACACACAAAACAAACAAGACAAAGGAAACAATGTCATACTGCTTCCATTAGGAAAGTCTGTTTGATGAATGCAAATTGCTACTGGCTAAATGTATTTGAGAATTCAGGCCTGTAGTTTAGACTTATATTTACTCATTTAGCAGACATCATCACTGAAGTGACTCACCTATATTCTACATTAAAATTCAAATCATACTACATTAAACTAAAATCCTTGGTATTTTGTTATATTTAATTAAAATTGTATTTCGTTTGAATGAAGTCAGATGAATCTTCCAATCCAAGGTGGGGGAAGGAGAAAAGTAAAGGTAACAAAGTTAGCAGGAAGGAAGGAATTAGGGTAGATATCAAGTAGCATCAAAAACAGGAAGGAAAAAGGGAAACTAAGAAAAAAGGAAAACAGATTGGCAGAAATTAAGTTAGATAAGATATAAAGGTAGACAATAGGATATGAGATACTAAGGTAGATACAAAGGAAGGAGGAAAGAAGGAATTTAGATATGAAGAAAAAAAGAAACGTAGACAGGAAGGATGATACAGGCATGAAGGAAGGTAGACAGGAAGGAATAGAAAGCCTTTTTTTTTTCCCCAACATATTGGCCAGCTTAAGCTGCAATTGTGGATCAAATTTTATGCCAACATGTCGAAGGTTTGTCTACGCAAGACTAGTCAAAGCTCGCTGATGTGAAAGTCAATTTTCTTTCCCATGAATAATGCAGTGCTATGAAGTTACTGTGGCAACGGAGCGGTGTGCATGTCAGTGTGTGGATATACACAGGTACAATGAGAGGGAGCATACATTTGGGTGTTTGTGAATAAGTATGAAATTGAAATGGTGTGTCAGTGTCCGTGCTGAGCAGGAGGGTAGATTCATGTAGAAGCTAGTGACTGACTTATTATCCACCCTCTTTTATACAAACACACACACTCTCACTCACCGTCTAAAAAGCATGAGTCACTGTGCCAATTTAAACCCCAACACTTAGGCACCAGACAAAACGCACGCTGCTCTCATTCTCTCACACACACACACACACACCTGAAATCAGTTTAGTTTGCCATTTCAATACCAACTACACAACGCAGTCAGATTTTTTTTTTTTTTATACATATATACAAATGCATTATCCATTTACAGTAGACAGAACAAAGTAAGACAGCCAAACAGGATTTAAGATGTGAGATACTACACGTGGTCTTCAACTTCAAGAAAAGCCAAGAAAGATATCGATTTTTTTCACTTTCCTATCAAATGACTGAGATAACAATGAAGCTATTCAAGGCCACGTTTCCTCTCTGCGTGGACTTAAAAAAAAAAAGAACAAAATATACAGTGAAACCATGAGAAAAGCAGTCTCAGCTCAGAGATACTATATACAGAGGACAGACAGACCTTTCATGAACTTGCATACTAGACATGAATAAAACAAGAAAAGGAGAAGCGTTTTTAGATTCAGACTAATTAGGGTTTGTTCACATCAAATGGATATTTTACCACAAAATTCTGACATTATTTACTTGTTACCTAATTTTGCTCAAAACAACATATGACCTGTATGATTTTTTTTTTCCTTGGTAGAAATCAATGCAACAACATTTTATAGTATTATATATACCAAAAATGACATGACTTATTTTGCAGAACACAAAACGACAAGAGGTCATTTTGTTCAGAGGTCAGTAGTTACAGTTGAGGTCAAAATCTGCAAAATTATTTAGTACTGACCTGAATAAGATATTTTTCATGAAAGACGTCTACATATAGTCCACAATGAATTTATAAAAATGACCCTGTTCAAAACATTCACTTGATTCTGAATACTGTGTTGTTACCTGAATGATCCACAGCTGTTTTTTTGTGATAGTTGTTCATGAGTCCCTTGTTTGTCCTGAACAGAAAAATCATTCAGGTCCCACAAATTCTTTGGTTTTTCAGCATTTTTGTGTATTTGAACCCTTTCCAACAATGAATGCATGATTTTGAGACTCAACTTTTCACACTGAGGACAACTGAGGGACTCATATGCAACTATTACAGGGGAAAAAAACGATGAATTAAGAGCCAGGGGTGTCAACTTTTGAACAGAATGAAGATGTGCACATTTTTCTTATTTTGCCTAAGCATCATATATATGGTGGTATTTAAGGTATTTAAGGTATTTAAACTTTTGTCCTCAGCTGTATATATTTATCATATTTTATCCGAGATTAAATTAAACTTTTATTTCGATTGTTTGTCGTGAAGATCTTTCCATTTCACTTTGTATTTGACAGTAGTTTTTCTCACATGAAACACTGAAAAACTCTCAGAACAGCCCTGGAGAGGAGGTTCATGTGTTCATGTCCTCATTAAATGAGAAGGCAGATGCTGAAACACAGTTAGTGTCAGTGAGTTTGAGTAGTAAACAAAACTACGCCACTCTTTCACACAGAGACAGAGAGAGCATGCAGCCTTATTAGCAACATGAACAGACTGGCTAATGTCATGTTTTTTTTCATATTGAGTAAAAATGTCCAGAGCTTACCGTTATCAACATTTATTGCGATCTCAGTATGAAACTGTTTATCTGCTAGCCCTACATATATAGTTGTCAAATAAAATTAATTAAATTGTGAATTTTATTTATCTATCTATCTATCTATCTATCTATCTATCTATCTATCTATCTATCAAATGACTTCCCCCTATTTTTTTTTAATGGTTTGTCAACTTTTTTGGCAGTTTTGGTCACAAAGAAGTGTCAAGATCCAAGAAATGTTGTATAGTATACACCAGACATTTTTTAGATCCTCAAAAGAAAGTAATACAGGATTGGAATGACATGAACCCTTTTATTATATTGTATGTACGTATTCATTTAATTTAGAATAATTATTTATGATTATATTTATATGTAGTGTGTATATATATATATATATATATATATATATATATAAAATTGTATTTAATTCACTGTGGAAATGACGCAAAAACAGTGTGATCTGCAAAGAAAATAGAAAAAGAAAAGAAAAAAAAATCCCACAGCATTCCTGTGATACAAGCATACACTGCATATCCTGAGAGGTTTGACATTCTTCTACAGGCTGCAATTTCTCAGACTGAAATTGGTTTTGATACTTGTGAATGGATTGAGGAAGAGCTGCTGATATATGGAAAGAATAACACATAAAAGAGAATAAATGATAAGAGTGAAAGGAGAAGAAATATCTGTACCTGCCAGCACGGCCCTTCCTCTGTTTGGCATTGGCTAAGCTCACCCACTCTGCCGTCATGGTCCTTATATTGTTCTGGGTGTCAAAATGAGTTTCTTTAATCTTCCCTCCATCTATCACATACACAACATCATCTATCGTGATGCTGAAAGAGACAGAGGTTAAAAGTTAGAGAATTATTGCAAAATATTAATGAAATCACAGAAGCAGAGGACAAAAATATTGTCTGAAGACGACATAAAATCAAAACTGGTCATATCCCTGGTCATGATTTATCAGTTCACATTATTCTAAGAGCAATATAATGTTTGCAGTCAAAATGATAACTTTCTTGGAAACTTTTCTGTTGCTGTAACAAAGGCTAATATATCACCATGGGCTGATTGTCCCTCCCATCCCCCAAGAATCCAATCAAATTCCATTAACATAATCTCCCCCTCACAGTGACAGATCTAATGATCAAATCAATTCCTGATGAATAAAATCAAGTCTCCTCCTACATTTTGTATTATTTGAGAAGCCATTTTCTCAGATATACTTAAAAATAAGGAAAAATGCTCAAAATTACAGTTTCATACTGACTAACCAAAGTTATATAATGGAAGTTAAAAACTTAGTAAGTGATTCTTGTGTTAATGCATATGAAGTACAGTTTATTGCCCCAAACACCTCAATTTATTTTTTATTGTTTTCATTTTAATAGGAATCCACTAGGGGTGTAACAGTTCACAAAATCATGGTTCGGTTCGATACGACACAGTGGTGTCACGGTTTGGCATTTATTTTCGATACAGCAAAAAGAACTAAATGCCAGAGAAATTTCTACATTTTTTCTATTTTTTTTTTTTTTATTTATTGAAACTAACATCATAAAGTATTCTTTTTTTTACTTGGAACAATGCAGTGTGCCAAACAACTGTCATATCTCAGATCAGCGGAAGGAGTCAGATTTCATTTATCACATGAGGAGAGTGAGTCGAGCTGACAAGGTGAGAAAGGCAAGAAGTTGGCGAAAGATTTAGTTTCAAAACAAATACAAAAGCTCCTGCATTAAAAATATTTCAGACTTTGTAAGGCCTTTTGAC
This sequence comes from Labeo calbasu, assembly GCA_019740295.1. Classification (NCBI taxonomy): domain Eukaryota; kingdom Metazoa; phylum Chordata; class Actinopteri; order Cypriniformes; family Cyprinidae; genus Labeo; species Labeo calbasu. The sequence continues at coordinate 3,024 of JAHKKF010479752.1, read as the reverse complement.
TTTTGCCATTTATCTAAGATGATTTTGAAAGCTTTTTTTAACATTCGTTTTTACGTGGTTCCACCGCATTTGCTGGTTTTCAGTGTTTTATATTTAAACTGTGTAACTAATATTTTTATATTAGGCCTATAGCATGGTGCATTTGTATTTGTTTTGTTAAATTAAACATTCTACGTTTAATATAAGGGAGCTTGTCAGACTGTTTTGTTGTTGTCAATTTAATCAATTGACGCCAAATTGCCAATTTGAAAGTGAAAGTAAAATGTGCACAGGTATTTACAAGCTATTTAAAAGCAAATAAAAGCGAGGAAAAGAGGGAAACCTCTATCGAACTACCAAACCATAACAACCTGCCTTGTTGAGCACAGTTGCACTGAGAACATTATATTTCACACACTTTAAGCTCTTTTACTTTCCAAATAGGATTACTCCAATGAATCAAATCATTCGGTACGTAATGCGTACAGAACGGTTCAATGCGAATACGTGTATCTTTACACCCCTAGAATCCACACAATCTGGAATTCTACATTTTGTGGTTATGCAAATTGGACATGTTGATCAACAGAAAGCTTCTTGGTTCGAAAGTGCCCTCTGTATGAAAGTTGCTTTGTGCCACACTATTGACACTAGTCAAAATTTCTATGTGACTGTGCACTGTTTTTTTTTCCCACCATCTTCTTAGTATCCCTTAATCTATTCATTATCAACAATATAACAAGAAAAAAGACAATTGTAAAATGTGTTTTTTAATTATTTATATTAGTGACCAGGGGTATGTAATAGAGTGAATATTTTATGCTGAAGAATAATGAACGTCTGACATCTCATGAAGTGTAATTCACCTTTAACCCCTCAAGGTGGGAATATCTAATAAATAATAACTGTGACGATATTAATACAATAATACATCAAAGTATACAAAGTATCAACAAGCACATCTTGACATAGCTCAGTGTTTTACTGCAGAGCAAGTATGTAATCAAATATTAGTCTCGCTTGGAGGATCTGATGAAGTAGCTGTCAGCAAACAAAATACTGATTTTGAAGATAAACATATCAAATGGTTCAGATCCCAAATATAAGCCAGATTTCTGAATGCAAATTCCAACAGATAAAGAAATATACTTTATTTTATTTTAAAACAGATAAAATATCGGGACAATTTTATACTATTGGTATACTATACTAACTAGATCCACACTAGTTAAATATACATTCTTCTGCTTGACTCGAATATGTGCTAATGACAGCCGAAACATTTATGTTTTTAAGGGTTAAATGAGTAAGCCAATGGTACCGTCAATAGAGTTGAACATGTATTGAATCCTAAATATTAATGTATATGCAATGTGACTGCAGTTTAATCTTGTCTATATGAAAACTTTTCAGAACCATATATAAGATGAAATAAGTTGACAAAGCTGACATAACTGTAATGAATCTCTAATAGCTGATAAAAGTCTAACACCATTATAGACTCCAGATGTTTATTTCCAGAGACCAAACATTTCAGCAGCACAACAGCCTGATGATACTGAGCGCAATTAAAAAGTGATTCACTCATGAATTTATTTATGAAACCCCACCAAATTCTGGCTGCTTTCAACTCGTTGTTGAGTTTGTTTGTACAGACGATGCTTGAAGCTTGTTTTAAAGCTGTGTGCTAGTCAGTTGAGTTTTAATTAGCTGGCTCAAATGCCACTTGGCCACTGCATGGTTTCAACTTTTAGCATACTGATGGCGCTAGCTAGAAAAACAGTGACAACAGTGTTAATTATTCATTATTAAACAAAACTGACAAATGTTTTTTTTTAATTTAGACAGAGATTCATCATACAGTACAAGAGACAGAAAAACAGAAAACACACATACAGAAAAGCATTTGTACAATCATGAGCACACACACACACACACACACACACTCAAACCCACCTGGTTTCTGCGATGTTGGTAGCGATCACAATCTTGCGCACTCCTGGGGGTGGCTTTTTGAACACCTGAGGGGAGAGAAGCAAAGTGTCATTCATAAACATAATAGCACTATTGAAAGTCTAAGGCACTGGACTTCACATGGAGCTTAGCGAATTCAATTCAGCAGTCAGATGGGAGGGAGAGATCGCATTTGTGAGCTGTTGTGGGAGGCAGAGAGCTTGCCACAGCTGTCTACACTTACCTGAGTCTGAGACACTGTGGGCATCAAAGAGTGGAGGGGAATGATGATAAAACGATCTGAAAGATAGCCAAGATTTGAGCAAGTCAGAACACAAGGTGCTGTGGCCGCTAAAATACATGTATTTGTTAATTCTACATAAAGACAAATGGAACAAGAAAAGACGTTCCTAGAACAACCAACCCCATACACTGTAAGTAAATCACTCATATATGCAAATAAATTTCATACTACGCAACTAAATAATAACATTTTATCTTTCCATTTTTACAACACACAGGAAAGTTTGTCTGGAATGATTAATATTTTAGCCTTTTCATTAACACTCATCTATCACCATCAATGTTTTGATTTTGATGACAGTTTTCTAGCATACTGCTCAGGTAATGTCTGATATGACTCATTTCAGACTCAGCCAAGAAATGTAGAGCTACAAAAATGTATCTTCATATTTAGTTACAGGTAAACCATCATATTAGATAGATGATAGATAGAGTCTTTATTGTCCCATAAGGATATTCTTTTTCACACATTCGTCATATTTCCAGAAAATACAAGATATAGCAGCAACATATAACATATAGCATATCACATATGACATATAAACACACACCACCCCTCCCCCCTCTAGTTTCCCCCCCTCCTCAACACAGTGCAGGCAAAAGGTGAACAGTGCAGACAAACGTTACATTGTCACAAGAGTTTGTTTAGAGCAGTGATGGCGGATGGTACAAAACTTTTCTTAAAGTGGGCTTTTTTCCAGTCCAAGGCTCTGTATCTACGGCCAGACGGAAGTAGAGTGAAGAACCGGTTCAGGGGATGATCAGGGCTGCTTGCTATGGTGCGGGCAA
>JAHKKF010479751.1:0-10941 GCA_019740295.1 Labeo calbasu | reverse complement strand
AAAACCAGGTGTTTCAGTTTCATTGTCCAACCCCTGTATGTATATATATATATATATATATATATATATATATATATATATATATATAAATAAATATAAATATAGATATAGATATAGATATATATATATATATCTCAGAGGTTGCGCTAGACTTTAGCATTGTCCATCATTTTGACGGAAAGGGTCATAAAAATTCCGTCATAATCTAGTACCCGTCATTTTAATTTTCATATTTTAATTAGAATAACATTTAATTGCTTTTATTTTTGTTCACATTATTGTTTACTACAGGACAACAAGCGCAGTGTTTAAAAAAATATGCCAGGGCTAGGTTTAAAAAAAAAAAAAAAAAAAAAAAAATTCATTTCTCGATTTTAATGGATTCTTATTTTAATGAACCAATATCGAATCTTAAATCACAATCGACCTTTTGGTCTATGCTGTTTTCAGTTGATAAACGGACAGTACATAGGTTGTCTTCCATCTAATAAATAGCAATAGGCTAGGCTTTGTGTTACTTCTGATATGAAACAAAGTCTCAGATTTCAAATTCTGTCAATTTCCTTAGGATATTCAAGCAATAAATACGGTTTCGTTTTTGTTCTGTATCTCGTGCTCTGTTGTGACACTGGAGCGCACTCGCCACCAACTGGACAGGGGAGGGAATTACAGCTATAATTTTACAGCTATAATTCATTCTCCATCTAATCACCTTCAGTGTAATCTGTCAAAATGACAGACGGCCTTCATATTTTTCTGTCACTGATAAAAATTTCTGCCAATGACAGAATTTTCGGTTAACGCGACCTCTGAGATATATATATATACATTAGTTTGACGTTATTAAAATTGCTTGTCACCAGTCTATACATCAAACTGAAATTCATAACTGTCTTAACATCTTGAGAAAACTCTTCAAATCATAATTTCACATTTAATAATGTTTAATAACAAAAAATTAAAGTGTTAGCTCAAATATTTAATGTTTACAGTAGTGCCAAAACAGAACAATGGTATCTACTTTATAATTTGCTAACATTTAAACAAATTGCAATACAATAATGGAAGACACATTTATACTGTCACAGCCTGTGGTTTGATTCTGAGGTGTGTAGCCAGCTGAAAACAAGACCTTTGCTGAGTGTCAGGTTGAAGCATTTAACTTGTACAAATCCAAAATCTGTGTAACTAAAATCTCAAATTTTTACCATTATAATTTTGCTAACTTGCAAGCACTTATAACCCTCAGGAAATGTTTACGTAACTCAAACAATGTATATATAACTCAATCAGTGAATGTGTTTGCACTTAATGCACTAATAAACTTCAGTATCACTTTACTTTTAATTTTATGCAACATAATTAATGTTATGGTTCAGGAAAAAAAAAAAAGGAATTTAAGTGAGAAATTTACAGTGCTGTTAAAGGCCATGTTTGTGGTCACCTCTGGGCCTCCAGGGCCCTGCTCAGATTTGATGGTGGGGTTGAGAACTGCTTTCTTCTCCTTGAGGTTAAGCACAAGACCCAACTCAGGCAGTGGCAGACAGGATGGTCGGGTCAGCCCAAACAGAGTGTAATACAGATTTACTGCATCACATCGCAAACGCCAATCATGACAAGTACCTAAGACATGTACAAAGATAGACGTAAACTGCAACATACCAGATTTCTAATGAGAGAAAAAAAATTGACTGGTGACTTGTATGCACATGATGTATGCACAAAAAATGTATGCACAAACAATGTATGCACATCCAAGGGGATGACGCAAGCATGGAGTGCGTTCAATTTTAAATAATTCAAAGGTCAGAAATAAATTATTCTATATATATTTGTTCCCCTAAAATGTGGTCAACAAACCTGGAACTACTACATACATTTGCAGTCACAGATATTTTAATAAACACTTAAAATATCTGTCAACCAATTAAAATCAAGAAATCAGCAATGTCATGAAATACAAAATTTGCATATCAACAAATTGTGGGAAAGTACAGTCAAACTTCAGTCAAGACATCTTAGAAAATCCCTCTCTCTGTGGCAATGTGTCACTCTAGAAACATACTATCAACCACAAACATTACGGAGAGAAAATCTTTTTTTTTTTTTTCTTCTGATATCTAAAACATACAGTATTTTGGTAATGGTATGAGATAGTGATGAGGACTGAACAACTGGATTAAAAGCAAATTATGAATAGAAACTTATGCAACAGCAAGGTCTGAGGAGGACCATCCTATGAACCTGCAGTTCAATCTTTTATTCCAGCACAATTTTCATGTGCTGTTTTTAAAACTGAAGAAACAAAAGTAAAACATGCAGCCATGCATTTTGGAGAAAATACCTAAATTGTTCTTGGATCATGTGTGCATTAAACAAAAAAGCAGACTGTGCAACTTCAAAAATCACTGGAGAAACCACAGTGCAAGAAGTGAGAAAAAAGATCATGGGGTAAAATATTGCAGTTCTTGAACACCACTTACAGCCACTTAAATCAAATGTACGAGAACTGTCTTTCATCACAGCTGGCAACGGCTCAGGATTTGTACTGCCAAGAGTGGCTGCAAACTCAGAATGAACAGAAGTGTGTTTTATCACAATAAATCTCTTTCACAATGGGAGTAGAACAAGACCTCCCTGTCAGAAAACAAATAAAAAAAAATGCTCACTACAACATCAGCTCTTTAAGAGTCTTTTTTTTTTTTTTTTAAACACTGCCAGTGGTTGGAAAAAGCAGATTTTTTGCAAGCTCCAGAGAAGAACTGCCAATAATCAAAAACATGTTATAAAGCACTGTGGGTTCAGTGGTATTTAATGGTTGCTTTCAGAGCTTTCTTTTGTGTTTCAGGCCAATAGTTCCATAACAGTTTAGAATCTGAATTTAAATGGATCGTCTGCACATGAAGGCGTCCTAGGGCTCTGAGGATGAATACATGCATGAATTCTGAGCAACATTTAGAACAATAAAAATAATAATAATAAAAAAAACCTGGAGTGCATTAACATTAGTATAATACACATTGACAATGGGGTTCATTCCATGTCAGTACATATTCACAAAATGCTTTTTTCACAACATCGAAACTGGGTTTTTGGCCCAGTCAACTTTGGCGATGGATTAAGTCCTGATAAGATCCACAATAACTTGTAAGAAAAATCAAATGTGTGCATTCTACCTGAGTTCATCAGCTTCCATAGTTGGTCCACTAAAGCTTCATTACACAACAAGGAATCCGCTGCTTTGGTGAAAGGTGGATTCTTGGCAAGCATGCTGAGAATCTCATGTCTAAAGAGGGCAGAAAATTATCAAAATCTATAATAAATCTACACAAAATATACATTAGTTAAATATTGAATGTATCTAAAGATTCACCTCAGGATCCTCCAACAAATATAACAAAGTTTAGTAGAACAGTGACACCACTTTGGTTCACTTAATTTTGTCATGGCCATGACATATTAACTCATGGAAATGTGATAATATGTCGTGGCCACGAGATATTAATTCATGGGAACGTCATATTAACTCGCGGGAACGTCATAATGTCGTGGCCACGAGATCATTTTGTTGAGGTAACGACATCCTTATGTCATGACCACTTGATGAGAAGTCGTGGCATCGAGATGCTATGTTGAGAAAACGACATCCATTTCTCGTAGCCACGACTTCTTACGTTGAGGGAATGACATTTTTCTCGTGGCCACAATTTTAATGCATAAACAAACCTGCGTGACCATAGTAACCCGGGATTATCAGAGATGGATTTATTAATTTTTATTTTGAATGAAGAAATAATTCATGTAGTAATTATACAAATTAATACATTATTAAATGATTATATTAACCATAGGCGATGCTGTCTACACACGATGTAAACAACACTTGAAAGAAGTTTATCATGAATAAATGTTACATAAAGTACATCAAATAAAATAGGCCTACAAGAAAACATTTTTATCCATCCCACAGTCTTGTAAGTCCATTGACTGATCGTTTCCCCCCCCCCATATTATTATTATTATTAGCCTATTATTATTGGTTATATTTTTATATTCGTTCAAAATAAAATATTAATACATTTATCTCTGATAATCCCGGGTTACTATGGTCACGCAGGTTTGTTTACACATTAAACTCAAGTAATGGATGTCGTTCTCTCAACATAGCATTTCCAGGCCATGACTTCACATTGACATATTACGTTCCCACGAATTAGTATTAATATTACTTTTTTTTTTTTTTTTTACTTTCATACTGTCAAAACAAGCCAAATTTAACTTTTAAGCAGAGGTATACAGTTTATATTACAAAACGATTCAGCATGTAGGTGAAAATACACACTGAACACACAGGCATTCATTCTGAAAATCTTTTCAAAATGAGTGTAATGCATATTTTTGAGGTGTAACAATTCATTTAAACGAGTTTCATTTTTAATATAACATTTAAAAGTGTTTAAATTATTATTTTTATTATTATCATCATTATTTTGGCTGACTGTTTTTAACACCACCCAAAAAATGTCAGGTGGTACAACCAAATATTTGTAAATATATATTTTGACCTATACTTTGACCTATTATTTGTTTGTTTAAATGAGGAATTTTCATGGTTACACCACCTGACAACAATAATAATGACAGGAAATATGCTGAATACTGTTTTTTTTTTTTTTTTTTTTTTTTTTTACTAACACAAGCGCAAATGGGTTTAGACATGCTTTTTGGGTGGTAAATAATGGCGCAAACACCAGTAAAGCTTAGTAAATCATGTTGCATGATTCATTTACATACTTTCCTGCTATAAATTTTGCGCCTGAAAGAAAAGCTCCTATAAATGCATATAAGGTCAGCCGCAATGACTGTGTCTACTAGGCGTGTTCAAATTACTCACAATTTGGTTTGTATCACAGTTTTAGTGTCATGGTTTCAGTACAGTTCAAGTATGTGCTATGTTTAGGGAAAAAGGACAATACTGTCAAATAAAAATAAAGAAAATAAGAACAAATAATCTAACTACAAGCAACAGCAAAAAATAAATTCAACAGAGCAAAGATACAAATAAAATAAACAGTGCTTTTCAGGTTTTTTTTTTTTTTTTTTTTTAGATAGGTCTAACACATTTTTAGGTACAGAAATCGAACAATTAAATGTTAAATAACACTGCACATTTCACAGTATAAACTAAAGATGAATTCTTAAAGTTACAAAACTATTCATTTAAGAGCATTTAGTGATTACCTCATTTAATTAACATTAGAAAGTGCTGTCACTTTAAGACAATGCAAGGATCCAGTTCCCTGATACTGTAAGTTCAACAGACTATTGGCTTGTTTCCACTGAGCAGTATGGTTCAGTACAGTACGGTACCCAGTTATTTCTGTTTCCATTGTCAGAAGTTGTGAATGTTATCAAGATAGCGAACCGTACCATACCACTTTTTGGGTACCCTTCCGTTGGGGTACCTAGCACAGCAAAAGGTACCAAAAGGGTGGAGCTAAACTCACTGCAGAACATTCATTGGTTGACTAGAATCGGCACTTGTGCATGCTACAAGGGGATAAAGCATCTCCCTTACTTGTTCCGCCATTCGTGTTGAGCTTATTTACAGCAGAGTACACAAACACACACACACAAAAAAAAAAAAATATAACAGTGCAGTTTATAATTTTATATTTTCACACAGACAATAGCTGTTTTCAATATGCGTTCTTGTCTGTTCTTGTGGACCAAAAACCCACATCATTTTCAAAATATTACTATTATTGTGCCATGAAATGTAGTTTCATAAGTTTTTCAGGCGAGAATGTAGTTGTTTAAAACTCAATTCTGCAGTTTATTTATAAAGATAACGCCTGTCTGAAAATTTGCTATGCCGATTTCGGAGATGTGAGCTCCAGGGGATCACCGGATGCACAGTGCTCACGTATCTGCCTAGAGCAGCCTTACCTCGGCTAGTCCTTCTGACATTTGCCGCTGGCTCTGATGTCATTGTAGTGATTAAACATGACGTACAATTCATTTTGGGTACATCTAACAGGCAATCGTTGGTCTCATAAATCTATTATTTGTTGTTTGGCTAAGCACAAAGTTATGTTTAACTCTATATATTTATTTTGAACTTTACTGTAGTACAGCGCTGGCTTTGTAGCATACGTTTCACTGAATTGTTTGCTTTTGTCTTTATTTCCTCTTATATAATAAGCCTCTTATAATTTGTACTCACTTTCATAATGGCTATTATTGTTCATTAAAACTGACATTTAACAAAAAGAGGCAGAGCTGTGGTTTATGTCATATTGAGAAACGGCTATTGTCATGCTTTATCGTCAATTGCTACTTTCTTACTTTGCCATATGTCTGCTAGGATACTCACCAAGGCGAGCATGTTGACATCATTTTTGTGTGAATTTGTCCATTCAGGCACAAGACTTGTAAGAGAACTCAATATTAGCACGCTGGGTTACACTTTATTGTGACAGTCCACTTTAAACATTTTACTAACTATAAGTACCTTTGCAACTACATGTCAGCTAATTCTCATTAATGTGCAACTACATGTCTACTAACTCTCAGAGCAGACTGTAAGGTTACAGTTAGGGTTAGTAGAATAAGTTGACATATACTTGCAAACTTTAAAAGAGTGTTAGCAGATATTAAGCAGACAGTCTACTAATACTCTAATAACTAGTTGACAAGCAGTTGCAAAGTTACTTACTGTTAGTAGAATGTCTAAAGTGGACTATCAAAATAAAGTGACTATCAAAATCGCTGTCTGAGATCTGAATGGGGGTTTGCGCACTTTGGATGAGTGCACACAGAATTCTTATCACTGTGAGTGTGCGAGTTCTCATTTGCGTCTTCTGTCTCTTTAAAGTTTAAACTGGCAAGGCTCAAATGAGCTCAGTTTAAACAGATAGCAAAGTGTGCTGTTCAGGCCTCACCCGCGCACACACACTATCAATAGCCAGGTGATGACGGCAGAAATGACTGGTCATAGTTGAGCATTTGGCACTCGCATTGAACAAAGTTTACAAAGAGCGACTGGTTTGTCCACGTTTGTTCATCACTGTTGTTGTAATGTATTGGAAAGCCAAAACGTGTATCCATCAACAGAAACATACATTAGCTGAACTCTGTTTTTTTTATGTCTTGTTATTTTTAACAAACCATATTACAGACACTTTGTCAGATTTAAGTTGAACCAAGTGCATGCCGAACCGTGGGTGGAGAACAGTACTGTTTGATTTTTTACAGAGAACTGTTACACCCCTAGTGTCTACGCCTTTTCAGAGCTAATTTTTCACCGCCCATCTTTAGTAAATCCTGAGAGTAATTTTTTTTTTTTTTAACACCAAAAAAGCATTTGTGCTGGCACATGAATGATGAAATGAAACTCAAAAATCCAGTATCTTAAAATATTAGAATATTTACATTTGAATTTCATTAAATGTCCATCCCTACGGTATAAATTCCCAGTATCTCTTGTTCTTTGAAACCACAATAATGGGGAAGACTGCTGACATGGCAATGGTCCAGAAGACAATCAATGACACCCTCCACAAAGAGGGAAAGTAACAGAAGGTCATTACTGAAGGGGTGGTTGTTTACAGAGTGCTGTATCAAAGCATATTAAATTAAACATTAAATAAATAAGACTAACATGTAAAGTACAATATGTACAATTTATGTATTTAGTGTAATATTTAAATATTACAAACTAAATACACAAATTATATATACACACATTGTTTTTTTTTTTTTTTTTAGAATTTGTTATTACTAAAACATTTTAATAGTTTTCTTAGTTTGTTCATAATGTGCGGATGGCTGCACCACCTGATGTTTTGAAGGTTTGAGATACCAAAACATAAAATATTAATCATGTCCATGTACTGAAAATGTATTAAAACTAAATAGGTTTTATGAAATAAAGTGATATGGGTCATGAAAGTATTATTTTTAATTTTCACTGGTACTAATTAAAAAAAATAGTTTAATTTCACATACATACAACAAATAATACACAGTTGAAAACATAATATTTGATATTATTACTGACCTTATGTAATGGACTGGATCATTCTGTACCAGATCCAAAAGCCACTGCAGTTCACTGGAACTTCTATCAACTGCCAATTAAAAGAACATAAAATACACATTTAGACGTTGGCTATCCTTCACTGACCACCCATTCAGGCCATATAAGCATGCCAACAGAGCTCAAGTAATGAAGTTCATGTTCAATGCAAGTTTCAAAGAAAATTTTCAAAGAATAGAAAGATTAATACATATTTTGACTACAAATATATCCAGCACTTGTTATGATTATTATTATTATTATTATTATTATTTTTTTTTTTGTTGTTGTTGTTTTGTTTTTACTGGAATGCCTTTCTCCTTTACTGGAAAGGCTTGAACAGACACGTCAACTTCTGTTTTGAACAATTATTGAATTGGCATTTCAATGCCATTTTCCATGTATAAACTTTTATGAATACCCAATAATAGTTCTTCACATCTGGGCTTATGGTCTGAGCTAATGCCCTGTCTAGGAAATTTTCTTCTGTATTGATGAACATTAAGGTGGGTTTACATTACTGACAATAAGACCTATTGTGTGGGTAGAACAGTTGCCATACAGTCTCTATAAAAGGCAGACAAGTTCAAAGAAAGAAAGAAAGAAAGAAAGAAAGAAAATGAGAGGTTAAATGTGAAAGCATATGGGTAGCAATATTCAATCTGAAATGTAATACGCAAAATGGCAATGCAGCATGTAAAATGCCAATGTATTTCTGTATTTAAATGTACATTTTCCCATGCATGTGTGTAACATTTACTGCAAAATAAAAATGACAAAAATCGATTATATAATTTATATTAGCCATTTTCTACACTAGTTTTAAAATGCAAATCAAAAACATATTTTAAACACTTTATAAGTTGCAAAATTAAAATGAAAATGTATTACCCAAATTGATTCAATATGTTTAACATGTCCTGAAGATATCTCACCGTTTACACTCCAATTGATGCACATAAGCAAACAGACAGTGCAATTCTACAATTACTTACCTATTTGCCTCCTTGCACCGTGTCTACATCGGACACTTGTTGTTGTTGTTAAAGTGTATGACAAGGTGGTAAATAAGTATAGAATTGCACTGTCTGTTTCCTTAAGTGCATCAATCGGAGTGTAAACAGTGAGATATCTTCAGGCAGGTGAAAAGCGTTTGATTACCGGTGAACATTGACCTATAGTGCACCTTGATGTAATGACTGACAGGTCGGGGACGTGATCGGCTCGGAATGCATTTTAAAATCCACAATGACTTAAGTTACATTCATTGTGGGGAATTTAATGAAAATGCAATTGAAACGTCTTTTATGCAAGTGTCAATGCATTTTAAGAAAAATAAAATACATTTAAAACACCATTTCGCTACACCTGTGGCTCAGAATGCATTCTGAACTTCTCACTGCATTTTGCTACAATCTGTTTTCTTTTTATTTATTATATAATTAAAAAAAAACAAAAACCTTGCTACATATACTGCGTTAGGCTAACTGAGTACTTGCATGTTATTGTTCTTTTGTTGATTTTGATTGCTTCCATTTTGTAAATCGCTTTGGTTCAAAGCGTCTGCTAATGTCTAAATGTAAAATGTAAATTGAAATACAGAAATACATTGCCATTTTACATACTGCATTGCCATTTTGCATATTACATTTCAGATTGAATATTGCTACCCATATGCTTCCATAGTTAATAGATAGTGTGTACCTCTCGTATAGTCTATTACAGCCTCTAGTGCTGCAATCCTCACATCCACAAAGTGGCCATACTGAGCGTAGGACTTGAACAGACTGGGGTCACTGGGGATGTGGCCATTCTTCTGTAGCATGCGAACAGCCCGCAAGCAACTACAGTACAGAATTACAACAATAAAACATATTAGACCAACAGCAGCAAATAAATGGACGTGGAAAAGTCTGTAAAAAAGTCTTTCTGTCTTCAGCCGTAAAGAAATTATGGGTGCCCCGATTTTGAACTTCCAAAACGTAGTTTAAATGCAGCTTCAGGTGGCTCTAAACGATCCTAGCCGAGGAAGAAGGGTTTTATCTAGCGAAACGATCTATCATTCTTTTTAGAAAAATAAACATTTGTATACTTTTTAAGCACAAAAGCTCGTGTAGCACAGGTTCTGGGATGCGCGTTCACGATGCTACGAATTAGTGATGGGTCGTTCTTGAATGATTCGTTCATTTTGAACAAATCTTTAATGTGACTCGGGAAGAACGAGTCGTCTCGGGGAGTGATTCGTTCAGTCGCGCATGCGCAACATCCTATTAAGTTCTGCACTGGAATTAGTTCACCTGTTTCAAGTCTTCGGGTTTTTGAGTTGTTCGTGCATCTTATGGGGCTGTCACGTGATGAACGAACGACTCGAACCCAAAGACTCAAGAGATGAACTAATCAATTCTTTTTCCGGCTCACACTGCATTGGTTGAGCTTATGGGGCTGTCACGTGATGAACGAACGACTCAAACCCGATAACTTGTCAGATAAGAGGTGAGGTGAGCTAATCATAGACTAAAGACCTAGGTAAACAATCAATTAATCTTTTCTGTTTCTTATAGCATTATAGTTTTGTCTTGTTTGTAGTGTAATCAACATTTGTGTAAGCAATAGATGTGTTAGGGAAGAAACACGTAACATTTTAATTATATATTGCTAAAATGAACGAAATGACACAAAAAAAGATTCGTTCAATTTGCTGAACGAGACTCAAAGGTCTGAGTCGGTAAAATGATCCAAACTTTCCATCACTACTACGAATCACGTCTAGGGATGTAACGATTACCGGTTTGACGATAAATCATGATAAAATTCCCCACGGTTAGTATTACCGTTTCATATTTTAATTATCATTAAAACCG
>JAHKKF010479744.1:0-44911 GCA_019740295.1 Labeo calbasu | reverse complement strand
TAAAGGACAGAACAGTGGGTAGAGAAGAAACAGAGTAAAAACTAAGAATAAAAAGGCTTTTAAAGTTTAGTTTGGCTGCAATGAGTCATTAATCTTTCTCACAAGACACTTTCCCTAAGGAATGAATGAGGCTCTGGTGAATATTGACAACTGCATGATGCTTCAGGCCTTTAGGTATACAAGATTGACTAGGAGGAACTGGGTAAAGGTGGGCTTCAGTCAGGAGATGCTGATGAAGAAGTGGTGGTGAAGACGGCAGAGGAGGAGGTGGACAAGCTTCGGTCAGGTCAGGTTGGTTTGGGTCGCTCGCTTCTGCTCACTGGGCCGAGGGGTTGGACGTGAATGAGGGCCGACGAAGGATGGCAGGTAGCGTGACGAAGAGGAAAATGCAAGAGGAAGGGGAGGATGGGAGGAGGGATGAAGACAAACACAGGACAACGTTATTCAGGTTAGGATCATTCATGCATGATGCTAGCCTGGTGCACAACTCTACGTGTGGATTTCACCACATGAGGGTGAATTCATGAACAATGCATTATGCTAGAAGAAACTGACCATTTGACAAGATCTTGGTGGGTTTACTGAACATGAGCATATATGCATCTCTGTTACCATCAGTCACTCACAAACTCTCTTTCGGTTCCTGTGTGACAGGACGCTGAAAGTGTTCCATTGAGATCTGCTCAAACTCTAATCAGTTGTGAGGGAGATGGATGGACAGCACGGATACAGGGAGTAAAGAGGAGACAGCGATGGGGGTGAAGAGAGAGCCCAGAGAGCCGGTGTCTTTCCACATGAAGTGCCAATTATTCCACCCTGATAGAGCAGAAAAAGACTCTCCGTCTCTCTCTCGCCCATATCTCTCTTCCCTTTAACCTTCTCCCTCTCTTTCATTTCTCTCGCTCTTTTCCAAACCTGCTGGCCCATGTCCTTTTCACCGAGCCTTCTCAAAAAGTCCCTGGAGAACACAACTATGATGGAGATTAAAATAGCTACTGCTTTTGCACAGTCATAAGGAATACATTTCCCTTTTGGCCATTTCCCACTTACTTTCTCAGACCTTTTACGATTTATCTGCCACAAGCTCATGTAATTTGAGAATAGACATAAAGTTGTTCAAGGAAGTCATATGTGAAATGAAAATGGGTGCTAGGGGGGTACACAAACAACTTGAGATAGAGATACAAAAGATACATTAATGAAATATGTGCATTTTTAATGCATTTACTAAAGTTGAGAAAAGCTATTTTATTGTGCTGTCTGCAAGACTCTATTGCATATTTGTTTTAGCAGTATGAAAAAAAATCTGCATACTGCACAGTTCTCTGAAGAGAAGAAAACTGTATACACTACTGTTCAAAAGTTTGGGGTCGGTTAGGTTTAGTTTTTTATTTACTTTTATTTACCAAGGATGATCCATGTGACAAAAGTAAAGACTTTTGTAATGTTACAAAAGGTCACTATCTCAAATAAATGCTATTTATTCATGAAAAAAGTATTACAGTCTCTACAAAAAAATATTAAATGACAACATTGATAATAATAAGCAATATTTCTTGAGCACCAAAAATACTCGAAATTTTTGACTTCTGAAGGATCACTGAAACCGAAGTAATGGCTGCTAAAATTACATTTGAAAATATATTAAAATAGAAAACTTGTAATAATATTAATGCCAGGTTCTGTCATGAAACTCTAGATGGTGCAGGCTGATGGGACGTTCAGGCAAAATGAAGATATTCTCAGCGTTAAACAACTTGGCTGATTGGTTCATGTTGCATACGCAGCCAATGAGCTTACAGCTTTTCATTTTAAATGGCTGGTTAGCATTCACTAGAGCATTTGGGAGCGCGCTTTCAGAGTTCCTCCGAAACCCTCCACCTCCCCTGCTCCACCTGTATAGATCTGCTATGGGTTATTATATGAGCATATGCTATTTGTGCAGCAGCATGTCTTAAATACTCACAGCGCCGTATCAGCATATGTATTGGCAGTAGCAAGCAATAATCTACAACAACCGCAATAACCAACAGCAGCAGCATTGTATTTTTCAAATGTATTTTTGATCAAATACATGCCGACTTGGTAATCATAAGAGACTTATTACCAACCCCAGACTTTTGAAAGGTGGTGTACATTTCATTTTCACTCAGTTCTAACTGAATCCACAATTAGTCCAGAAAAGACAGGGAGAAAAGGTCAGAAAGTGAATCAGACCAAAAGAGAGTGTGTGAAGTGTTTGTGGAGCAGTGATGTGTTAATTTACTTTAAGCAGTCAGGGAGAGCAATCATTTCAAAGATAAAGTCTTTTGAGAGACTTATAAAACTAAATCAAACGTGGCTGAGGCCGAGAGGCACAGTGAAAGGAACAGCAAGCAGAAAAAAAGCCTCAATGAAATGAGACGAGTGTCCGGGTGAAAAGATGTGTGTGCATAAATGTTTTGCCGCTAAGAGGGTTAAGACAAAAAAGAGATATACGCAGTCCACTTCAAAGGGAATAATTAGCTGTTACACTGACAAGACTAAATCCTGATCACATCCAGCTTAGCAGGAGTGCCTATAACAGCAAATATGCTCTCCTGTAATTATAGCTGCAATGAACCCTCTGATCTTGCTCGCTCTCTTGCCAATATCTGCTTCTCTCTTCCTTCCCCATAAAAGATTAGATTCTTTTCTAATATTCATGGCCTGTTGAACAGGGGCCAGATTTATTAAACACGGAGTGAGGAGATTTACAGAGCGCCAGCGTATCTATCTTCTCCTTACCTACAGCACACAGGCCCTCAGCTGTCCGCGTGTGTGCGTCTTTTTCTCCCTCTAATCCATCTTTCAAACCCTCCCCTGTTTTCTCCACCTGTCTCGTTCGCTTCGCTTATGTTGTAGAGCTCACATTTCCCTAGTCTCTGGCTTCAAGCTTTCTTTTTCCCTCTTCTCCTGAGACCCACCAGTCTCTGGTTTCTTTGTTCTGTTAGGGGTTTTAAGTGCACTTTAGAGTCCCAAATGTTCTGCGATTGACGCACCAATTCAGCTTTTTCAAAGCGTCACTGCCAGAAAGTTCTCTCCCAGCCTCACTTCAACTTGTGA
Source organism: Labeo calbasu (assembly GCA_019740295.1). NCBI lineage: Eukaryota > Metazoa > Chordata > Actinopteri > Cypriniformes > Cyprinidae > Labeo > Labeo calbasu. The sequence continues at coordinate 41,827 of JAHKKF010479744.1, read as the reverse complement.
CTGACACACACAGACAAACACGCGCATACATACACACTCATCTCTCCTAAAGCTCTCGGCAATAGTCTGAGCTGTGGAATCTGAGCTCTGAAATGCCCTCAGACAGACATTATGAGTCGGTTTCAAGCTTAAATGATCTTCTTAGCTTTCTGCAAAACATTTTAAATGTTAATGCAAACTTACTCAACAGTAAGGCTGAGAATAACCAAGACAAACCAAGACCAAGACTACAGATAGACTAAAACTAAACTAGGACCAGGCTAAGCCTAAAATCAACACTTAGGGGTGATTCCATGTCAACTCAACCAGAGGTCCCTAACTCAAATTTCTGATCTTGTTAATATTTTTTTCTGGTAAAAGAAATACCCAAATGAAGAAGAAAGCTTAAATTTCATCGATGTATATTTACTGAATAACCCACTAATTTGTAGAGGGGTCAAAATGACGGTTTTCACCTGAGATTCAGAGCCAAATTACGGGGGGTAAAAGACATGAAAATCATTATGTTATTTTTACACGGAGATTAGTAGGTCTACTAGTAAAATCTGTTGACTTTAGCAATCTTTTGTTACATTATGTGCCAAAGGTGGACATTCAAAAATGGGAAAAAAACACCTTTCAAGTTTTTCTCCAAAGTTTGCATGCCTGTAATTCAAGAACTATTAAAGATATCTTAATGCCCTTTTAGATATTGGACCTTAACAAACTTTCCTTTAGGCATCTTAATTTTTAAGGCCCTATACGGTTGAAGTCCAGAGATATTGCAATTTCAATATGGCTCCAGGAGTAACCTGTTAAATTGTACATATTTTCAGTGGTCCAGGACTTTCAAGGACTTTCCAAGCAATAATTTTTTTGATTTTCAAGGACTTCAATCAGAGATCTCACTTTTCAAACAATGTCTTCTCTTTCAAATTAAAACCACAGTTAATTTTCGTAAGGGACTTGTAACTGTAATGGTTTGATGTTTTCTACTGTTTAACCAAAAAAAAAAAAAAAAAAATAATAATTTGCGAAACCACTCCGAAATCCTGATCTAATATAAATTATTTGTGATATGTGCTCTGAAGTCCTGAACTGAATCAAATGATTCACAAACATGCTCTGAAGTTCCGATCTGAATCAAATGATTTGCGCTCCAAAGTTCCAATGTGAAGCAAAAGATTTGCGAACCTGCTCCGAAGTTCCAATCTAAATCAAATGATTCATAAACTCTGAAGTCCTGACCTAAATTAAATGATTTGTGATACGTGATTTGAAATACTGTTTTGAATCAAATGATCAAACTGAGTTTTGAAAAACTCAGTTTAACCCATCAATACGTGCAAGCAATGTCGAAATTCAAAAATGATTGACTCTTTTAATTTGATCTGTTTTTTGGCTAACGAATCGTTTGAAATGAATGATCAAAATCACAAGTTTGAATCAATCGGAGCGGTTCCAGCGTAAATTACTTAATTGATTCGGTTCATCTGTTCCTCTTTTCGTGTTTTCAGCCAAGTTTACATAGCATTGTCAGTGCTACTACTGGCTTAGCTCGCTCGTTTTGTTTCATTACCTTTTTTTTTTAAACTAAGTGAAAAAAGTATTTTGTTTTTTTAATTGCGTGAATTAAGGTATATATATATATATATAAAAATAAACACTTATTTCATAGATACATTGCCTTTCAAAAAAAAAATCAAGCACTTTTCAAATACCTCTTCAGGAATATTGCTATTTTCAATAGTTCAATTCAAGTACTTCATGCACAGTAAGGACCTTGTACGAACCTGGTCTATCAAAAAAAAACTGCATTAAACATACCTGTCTGAGTGCCATAAATATTATTTTTTCCAAAGTTTGCATGCCTGTAACTTACGAAGTATTAAAATATCACAATTTGATTTTAGATTTTAGTTTTTAATAAACTTTTCTTTTGGAATCTTTCAATGGCTTTTACTTTCAAGGCCCTACATCATTCAGTCCCAGAGATATGGGGATCACATCTCCATATTGCTGAATAATTCCCATTTTTAGCAGTCGAAAACCAAAAGTTGGTCACATTGCATACAGCTGATACTTATTGAATTTAAAGGGTAATGTCTGAAAAATAAGTAATAAAAGGAAAGTTTGTTAAGACACAATATCTAAAAGGCCATTAGTATATGTCTTTAATACTTCCTGAGATACAGGCATGGAAACTTTGGAGAAAAATCTTAAAAAAGTGCTTTTTCCATATTTCTGAATGGTCACCGCTGGCACATAATGCAACAAAGACTGCTAAAGTCAACAGATTTTACTAATAAAACTACCAATCTCTGTGTAAAAATAACATTATGATACTGCCATCTTTCTGAAGTCATTCTTACCCCCCTGTAATTTGGCTCTGAATGAAAATTCACTCTCAGGTGAAAATTGCCAATTTGACCCCCCTCTACAAATGAGTAGATTACTCAGTACAAATACGTTAATGACATTTAATATTTTGGCTTTTATCACTACACTACACAAAATTCGAGCCGGGGAAATTAGTAAATTAAGTCTAGACAATACTGTAACCAAGAAAAACAGACAGATAGATAGATAGTTAGACAGAACAATAGTTAGAATGATGGAATGATAGAACAATACACTACTAGATGATACAGAACCACAGAACGATAGATAAAACCATAGAATGATAGACAGACGACAGAACAACTGATGTATAGAACAACAGAATGATAGACAGATCATACCTGCTGTTGACCCTGGTTCTTAAGGAAGTCCTCTCTCTGTTTGCTTGTTTTGCTCTTTTCTGAACCACTCTGCTGCAGGTGCTTGAGACGAGACAACGCTTTTCCACCACCAGTCTGAGAAGGATGCGAGAGAAGAAGTGATAAATCTGTGCACTGTATTTGGTAAAATTTTCACCCCATTTCCAACAGTGTATTTGCCATCACCGGCAGTCAAAGGAAGTGCTGGAGGAGAATAGTGTACAAGACAGGCAGGAGGGTGATGTGTTTTTAATTGAACACATGCATCTCATTCTCAGTCCTCTCATTCTTTCTCTCACACACAGACTCATTATCTACAATTTCTTGTATTAAATTTCGAAAATATAAATTATATGGCTCTGCACAATAGTTGACAAAGCTCTCTGCGCAATATGAAATAATGAACACTTTCTCTAGTCGTTTCTCTCTCTCTGCATATATTACCTACACAAGATCAAGCACTAGACCAAAGTGTAGAGTCAGAACCAGCCAACAGTCGTTTAAAAGCTTCAAGGAGGCCCATTAGCTGTGTGTTTTATGCAAATGATCACCTCACTGAACAAGGGGCTCTGTAAGAGGATCTAATGCATGCAATCAGGTGGACCTACGGTTGCCGGGCTCCATCTGTCCTACGAAAACAGCGTGGAACGACCTAGAGCAAGGGGCTCGAACACACCAGTTAGGAGGGATGATGCAATGCTGGCTTGTATACAAATGTGTGGGCTGAAAGCAACGCAGTGGAAAACACAAGTGACTTCATCCAAATCCTTCCCTTCTGTCACTCACGGAGATCAGCCCTGTTCTCAGCGGAGCTGAGTAATACACATGACGCCTCGTGGATCGTTGCTTCGTAGCGGTTTATCCTGACAACTACTCTCCGAAGACGAAAGACAAATGTGAGAAGAGACAATACCGCATAAATTACGCAACAAAATCACTTTAGTAGTTACGAAGAGCTTCCCTGGGCTCTATCTTTTCATTTTACGAGAAAACCACATATAACGTCCTTTGCACCAGAGTAAAATAAGACAAGGGGAAAGTAATCAAATTGCAAAGTCATTTTAAGAGGAGAGAGTAAAAAAAGTGTAGGCTAATAAAGAAGAGGAGGAAACAAGAGAATTTATTGTGCGAAAGATACATTATGTATTTCTACAGAGGCTGGAGGCAAACAATTTATCAAAGCATTTGCAAAAGAGAACAAACTGATCTAGTTGAGCAACCCAGCTTTTGGAAGAGACCAAAAACCTTTCACCAGACAGGAAGCAAGAAGATGGAAAAGACAGAAAGACCAGGGCTCAAGTAGATAGGTTAGGTTGAACCTTGGCTGTGGATGTGCTGATGCAGGACGGTTTGGGTGGGACAGCCGGTTTGTTTGTGTCTCCTTCGTCTGCAGGGGTATGTCGAGTGCTGCCAGATCTCTTGGTGGAGGAACTCTGCTTCTGGACTGACGCCGGGAAGATGTTCCCCATCTGAGAATCAGTGCTAAACTCCATCAGACTGAGCTCAAGCTCTCGTATGGTTTCTTCCAGGCTGTCCAGACGACGGTATGTGCTGTGGCAGATGTCTTCCTTTTCCCCTCCGACGCCTTGAGTGCGGATCAAACCCACTTGAGGTGTCTCTACAGGCCCATTTTGCGGCGAGACAGACAATGCAGTGTTGGACTTTCTCATTCGCTCTTCTTTCGTTTCGGTCGCTGCCTCGAGAGACTCCTGAACCCTTGGCTCCCTCCTCAGGGGCTGTTTAATTGCCCTCTCGCTTGTTAAGGGCGGCCACGACTGGGTCACATCCTGGACGGGACTCTGGAGCTCCCTCTGGGCTGCATCCAAGTCTTGTATTCGAAGGACTTTTTGGCTGGCTGACAAGTCTTGTTTCCATAGCGACAGACGGGGAGTCCTCACAATGTGGCTGAAGTAACTTACTCTGGTGTCGTTTCCAGTGTTATTGTCTTTAATTGTCTGCGCGCTGTCCTCAGAAGGGGACGTGGGAAGAGAGTTACACTCAGTTAGGACTATCTGGGGAACTGGAGTGGAGGACGTCCCGTGCTGCAATGTAGCAGGAGGAATTTGTATAATTAACCTGTGATTGTGAATCAAATGTATGATCATAAATAAAAGTAGCTAAAATAAACTTACGGAAGGTTTCTCTGTAAAATCACTGGAGCGATCATCACCACCCTTAGATGCGATCAACTGCTGGCACACATGTAGTGTATCACATATATAAATACAAAATTGAATTTAAAAATCACAAGTATTTAAACGCATTCACCCAAGAATAGTTCACTCAAAAACCACTCAGTCCTCATTTACCTATGTTTATTTGCTCTTTTTCAGTGTCTAATAAAAATAGTCCAAAATAGACTATTTTTTTCCTTACAAAACAAGTCTTGTTTTGTAAGGAACTGACTAAAATCTACAGTTATTCACTCATAATCTTACTCTCTATTTGAGCTGTTGTCCACTGAAGTGCCTTGAAATGCGCAGCATTATTCTAAGTGTTGACGTAATTTCAACTGAAACAGGAAGACAGGGTGAGATATATCGAACAGCCCTCTCCCTTTTTAAACAGCTAATAGTGTTTCATTTATATCACAGCTTGGACCAAAGCCGCTGAGCTCGGTAAAGCCACATTTGACAGCCTCACACTAATAGACACCCCTTTAGATTCAAACTGAAACTCTTACTAAAGCAAAACTGTGATCGTAATCATGCTGAGTATGTGTAGTTTGAAAAGTGGGTAATATATTGGTGAATGGCACCGGTGTTATCTCTTATGCTCGTCAGTGCTGTATGTCCAACCATTTCTTCTTCTAATCTAATCTATATCACTATAAAATATAGCATTCTGTGTAGAATTCAAATGGATACGATATGTTTTGTGATCTGTGCAGATATGATACGCTCTATGCTATCTTGTCTCTGGACCAGAGCAGACTGGGTGCACGCTATGGCGGTTCTCATGACACAACGCGAAACCAGACTTCTTTCGTCACAATCGAAAACACATTTACACTGTCTGAATCGTTCCCTATTCCATATACAGTGTATTACGTACCATTCACCATACAGAAAATGCTAATTCTGTGAACAAGTGACTGATTTCAGCTGCAGTTGCAGCGTGTATTTATAGTGTAGGGGGCAGGACACTTTGGATTCTAGAGAGCATTTGATTGGACAGAAAGTTTGATGAGAAGCTGGAGTGCAGGGTGTTGTCATCAAAATCGTTGATCCATATTGATGGAAGTTAAGGACTAAGTTTTAAATGCTTATATCTTCTAAATGGGAATTTTTTCATTGTTTTGGAGCACACTAGCTAGTAGATAACCTAAAGGCTAACATATTCATACTAAAAGCCAAAAAACTTGAGATCATGGTTTTAATGTGCCCCATTATGGATTTTTGAAAATGACCTTTCATGCGGTGTGTAACAGCTCTAAGTGAATGAAAACATCATACAAAGTTGCACATCTGAAAGTGCTCCGTGTATAAAGCTACGGTCTTTCAAAAGAAAGAGTTGATTCCAAGTCATGTAAACGAGTTGTTTTTAAAACGAATCTTAAGCTGTTTCCATTTGATGTCAGGGTACAGTTAGGGTATGTCGAAAAACGTCCAACTCATTTTCTCCTCCAACTTCAAAATCGTCCTACATTGCTGCAGAAGCATCGACCCAGTGTTTACAAAGTGAATGTGCAAGTAGGGTCAAACACGCTTTACAAGTGTGATTTTGAAGTTGGAGGAGAAAATGAGATGGGAGTTTTTCGAACTGACTTGAAACGTAGTGTACAAACTGCAGTGCTTTATCAGTACGTTTCTGTGTTGGGCTAATGGATATACCATGGCTGTTTGGGTGTTTAATGTTTACTTTTTGAATCTTGAAAGTTTCATTTCCCACTCATATTACTTTAAGAAAAAGGGCACAGTCCTCCTTTGTTCCTCAGAACAAAGTCATACGGGTTTGGAACAACATGAGGGTAAGTAAATGATGACAGAACATTCATTTTTAGGTGAACTATTCCTTTAAAGATCACAGAGCTTTGCTTCTCGTGCTCATTTGCAAATGTAAAAACAGCAAAATTCAGAAATCTGGGCAAGTGCTACCACATTGCAATATCAAAACACTTCTGTGGAGGAAACTGGAAATTGGGCATTTCAACAAAACACACATGCACTGGCAAGTGCACACTCACACACTGTGTAAAGTATGTGGTGATTGTGTAGTTGTGATCATGCTCACTGTGATGTGGGAATATCTTTTGGGGGTTTTTTTGTGCCTAAGAGCATTTTGGTCTTTAGTTTTAGACTAAAAGAGGGACACATTTTGGGGTAAACTACAGATTGATGTGTGTGCATGAGTGTACAACAGCAGTCCACACTAGCTTGCAGCAGGGGCTGTTACCTGTCCAGCCGAGAAAACATGGGGCAACAGCTGTAAACTAGAGGGAGGTGGATATTTCCTGGGAGAGGGCAGGGGGAGAGTCAGATGTCGCTCAAAGAGCTGAGCAGTCAGGGAGATTAAAGAGAATGAATGAAAAATATGGGATGACAATATCAGTTCAGACCAAGCCATTTCAGTCATTTAGGTTATGCACATTCACATATAGAATTGTAAATTCCATAATTTATTTAATCAAATATGCAAAATGATATTATAATTCAACAGAACACAAGAAATTACACGCCGCACCTTTAAATAACGTTCAGAGCTCAGCTATCTATATTCATGAATGTATATGTAGAGTGCGGGTCTTATGGGTTTGTTTTGAGATGCAGCTTGTGAGCCTCATTATGTTTGAGAGGGAGGTGGGCATGGTGTCACTGCAGCAGTGGCCAGATCTCCACAGGTCTCCACAGGGTTTCCAACAGAGACATGCAGTGGGAACGGAGGACAAGAGACATCTGCTCGCTTACCCTGTCACCCACTCAACCAAGACAACAAAATCTGTCTGCTTGTTGGTGTTAATGAGCCTTGTAGTTCGTGTGACGTCTATGTGTGTGTGTGTGTTGCTGCCCTGAAGGAGGTCAAGGAAGCCTAAAATCAACACCAACACAGCTCAAACAGTGTCAGTCAGGAGAAATGCACAGTTATGACCTCCTGGCAAAACGATAATATAAATGGAGACAACTGGGGAGAGAGGTTAACATTTAATTGTGCATCAATTAAACAAATAGAAAAAGATTTGATGCATATTCTAAAGCAGGATTGGGTAAAATTAAATTTTTAACGACAGGTTTGCAGTGATGGGAATAATGGCGTTATAAATAAGCGGTGTTACTAACAGCTCAGTAACGAGGAATTAAACGAATTACTGTTTCCCCACTGTTACTGTTACTGGCAATAAAATGTGGCGCTACTATAATTTATTATGATTAGGGCTGTCAAATGATTAATTGTGATTAATCGCATAGAAAATAAAAGTTTGAGTTTGCCTAATATATGTGTGTGTACTGTGTGTAATTATTATATATATAATATATATAATACAAACACATTCATGTATATATTTAAGAAATATTAACAGGTACAAGTATTTATTCTATTTTTTTTATATAATTTATATTATATATAAATAAAAATATTTTGTACATAACATATTTCTGTTGAATATATACATTAATGTGTATGTATTTATATATACATAATAATTACACACTGTACACACACATAAACTAGGCAAATTCAAACTTTTATTTTGTATGTGATTAATCGCATGACAGCCCTAATTATAATATTATTATAATTTTATTTTTCAGTTCATCTAAATGGATGCAGAAATACCTGTATTTGATTAACCATAAACTCTAGTGTGAAGGCACACGACTAACCGTCGCTTTGTTTCACACACACGCAAAGAAAGATACAGAGCGAGAGAGACTTATATACCATGCAGAATTGACGTGTAAACGATATTCTTTGTTCTTTCTCTGAGTTCCTTTAGAATTCTTCAGCTTTTAAGAACTGCCGGTTTCTCCGGTAGTAGGCTGAACTAATGCGTAAACAGCAATCTTATTGGCTGGCGCTCACCTATTATCATCCCTGTTATGATTTCAGAAAATCAGTTTAAGCGAACGCAGACAACGTGATTAATATTCATGAACCCAGCAGCTCATTAAGTGCGTTTTATATTGTTATTAGAAGTAGAATTCGTAGTAGTTTTGTTATCTTAGCAGTATTATTTTTAGTTTTTCCCCTTTTTTATAGAAACACTAAATCACAAACAATATCTTAAGCACCACCACTAGTCCTAAGTTCAGTCAACATGACAAATATGCATTCATACATGGTTATTCTAATTACTTAAGTTCTAATTACTAAAGTTGAATGCTAAATTATCAAAAATTTACTATAGCTAATGGTGATTCTATTTCCAAGGTGTCCGTAGAGGGTTGATAATATTTATAATAATTTACTGAATTTGATAGGTGTCTCGCACATCGTCCCACAGCAACATTAAAATAGTGTGGATTAGCGTACGTTTTACAGTAATAATTTACTCTATTTAGTGTCAATTTCTTTTATTTAACATATTTAATATTGGGGATATCCAAGTTATTTGACATATTTGAACTTTAGTTACTTTCCCTGGTAATTAGTTACTATTTGTGAGAAGTAACTAGTAACTAATTACTTTTTGTTTGGTTTGTTGATTAAAATAATACAAATTTGAACTGAATTGAACTGCAGTTGAACTGCAAGAAATACAATCTTTAAAAATAATAATAATAATAAATTTCCCTGTTTAAAGATTTAGGGATTACATTTTTTCATTCAGCAAGGATATGATATGACATTTTTGTGACATTTAAATGTTACAATAATCTATTTCAAATGAATGCTGTTCTTTTGAACTTTAAAAATATGTAAAAAACTTAATATTAAGAAGCACAACTTTATAATAATAATAGTAATTTGATAATAATAATAAATGTTTCTTAAGCAATAAATCAGCACATTAGAATTATTTTTGGAGGATCATGTGACACTGAAGACTGGAGTAATGGCTGCTGAAATTACATTTTGAAATGCATTTACAATTTTATCAATAAAGAGTTATTAAATAACTATTTTGATATTTCACAATATTACTGTATTACAGTATTTGTAATCACATTTTTTGCTTTCAAAACAATAAAAAAATCTTAGTGTAATATAATGTAATATAATGTAAAATATAAAATAAATTCATATGAATTATAGAATTTACAAAGACTGATTATTAATAATGTGTGCTATTTTTGGAAATATCCAGTGTGTTGTAGGTATGTCAGAATATCCCCGCAGGTACTGTATATATTCATTTCTTTTAATTTTATTCAATTTTTTCAAATTAGAATTCTGCATTCTTCAAATTCAGTTTAAATTCTAAAAGAGAATTAGTATGTAGAAGGCATTCCCAATTCAATGTGAGCGCTCTTAAGTTGCTAATGCATCTAGAAATTAAGTGTATGGGTAAATGAGATGGCATATATTTGCTGTTATGGTTGTTGATTCTATGTACAGTTAAATTAGACACAAACGGTATCCCACAATATACTCACCAGTGCCTAACTAACAGCACTTTACATCAGTACAGCACAAGACATTGTCAAACCACTCATTTGAGCTTAATAGCTCATGAGCCAAAGAGCACAGACAGAAATTCAGATCTCCTGCCTGCTAATGTGTGCTTAATGAATGAGCGAACCAGCCAACTGGTGGAAGCCACCAATGTGCATAAGTGTGTGTGTGTGCGTGTGTGAATGTAATCGCGTTGCTCGGTGGGTGTTCACCAGACACATCTGGTGCCTGTGACATATGGACATTAATCACCAACATTAACACTTTAGCCATTAGGGTACAGACGGTCTGACGTGACTCCTCAGGTAATACATGTGCTCACCTCTAGCTCAGCTGCTAACTTTTCCTCATCACCCTCCTCTCGCTCTCCACCAGCGATGGTTGGAGGGGTAGAGGCCGGTCGGGGGGCTTCAGATATACTCCTCCTCAGCTTAACGTGTGGCTTCTGAAACTCAGTCTCCTCTGATTCGGACTTCTGTTTACATACACAAAGACAAAAGACAAATCTATATATACAATATGCATTTTCTTTAAGGGACATATAAAGAACATGATTTTCTCTGTTGAAATAAGTTTGATGCGTCAGCGCCGAAAGCCTATTGCACAATATTGCGTAACTGTGTTCACGGCGACCCGAGTTCGATTCCCGCCTCAAGGTCCTTTGCCAATCATGCTCCCCTCTCTCTCTGATTTACTGTCATCTCTCTACTGTCCTGTCCATTAAAGGCATAAAGCCCAAATATATATATATATATATATATATATAAATAAGTTTGATGCAATACAGACACATTTTATGAATATGCTTTGCAACAAGAAAATATGAAATGAATGAATTAATAAATATATAAATATATATTTATATAAATATAATATTTATATATTTACTGATGAAAATTATGAAAAATAAATATTTATTCATTTATGGAATACTGCCAATGAATGGATAATATAAAATAAATTAATACATCTTTAAAATATATATCAATATTTATTAAAAATACATTTTTAAAAATAAATTGAAAATAAATTTATTATGGCTGTTGTGACTGACATTATAACTGAATTCCAGAAGATAATCAGAGCTGGGTAGATTACTTACAAATTGTAATCCATTACTGATTCCAAATTACATGCCAAAAATTGAAGTTAGCAACATAATCCATTACATTATGTATTTTAGGTAATATAATCCGACTACTTTTTGACTTTTAGATTACTTCTGACCTAACTCGCTTATCACATTGATTAAAATAGGATAATCTTGTACCATATTGACATTAAAATACAAAGAGTACGAAAATATATGCCATTCATTGTTATTAACTACATGAAGTGCATTAAACATTAAATAATTAAAAACTAGTGTTTGTGAAAGAACTGGCAGGGGTTTATGAGTTTAATGAAAAACTAACAATTAATTCATAAAAAACGTTAAATTAAAATAAATAATTTTAAAATCAATCAAAAAAAAAAAAAAAAAAACTTAAATATTTTATTTGTTTACCTGCATGTCATGTGATCACAACCAACATCAGAGAACCAATAAACATGCAAATGTGGTACTTAATTATTTAAATATTTTAACATGACAAAGTTTGTGAATTTGTGCATTTTAATGTGTTCAAAAGACAAAAGTCTTTCAAAGACGTAGAAATACATGGTTAAATAATCTATAGAGTGATAATTTAAATAAAACGAAAATAAAAATCAGGACAACTTAAAAGATGAAAAAGAGGAATTAGTGAAAATTAATAAATTATGAATATTTTTTCACTATTTTGTAAATAATATGTAATTATGTAATCCATAAAAAAGTAACTGTAGTCTAATTACGAGTATTTTAAAATGTCATGTAATCTAATTACAGGTACTTAATTTTTGGAATCTGAATACAGATTACATGTAATCAGTTCCTAACCAGCTCTGAAAATAACAACTAAAAGGCTGCCAAAGTATAGAATATATCCCATTGTAATTTAATGACTGAAACTTAATTACAAGTAAACACAAGGGAAATTAACACCTAGAACCATCTTAATCTTTCTCAATCTCCTTTAAAATTCACCTGTGACCGACAGGTGATTTATCACTATAGGAACAACTGAGGTCATAAAGTAAATATCAACCATGACTAACACACCCACTAACACAGGCGTCTTTTATGAGATGCCTGACATTTTTGAGACCCTGCACTCAAATAAAAGTGATGTAGTATGTTCCCCTGATTCCTCTGACGATCCGTGTGCTTCTTTTTCAGAAACCGCTTGCATATAAATGTTTGAGAGAGTTTGCATGCATAAACGCACAAATGCAAAATCATCTGTGCGTGGGTGTCATTCTGGATGTCACCAGTCACCTTTATACTCTTTCCAGGAATGATCATCTCTCCGCTGCGAGTAGTAAGCCCAGGGGAGGAGGGGAAACTCCGGCGGGGAGGTGGAGGAGGGGGAGATTTTGAGGGCTTCTCCGTTCGATACCTCGCCACCGTCAGTTCATCCGAGCCTCGTCTGGATCCGCTGTCTTTACTGGAAAGCTTATTCTGAGGTTTATTAGGCTTGTGTTCAGGTGTGGCATTAGTGCTAGATGGATTCTGGCTCTGGTTTTGGTTTTGAATCTGGTTTTGAGCAGGTTTGATCTGCTTGGCCGCAAAGTCCAAGTCAGGAATGGCCTTCATGAGCTCAGCCTGAGTCTCCTCCAATAGTCGGTTAATGTCCTGAGCGCTGTACTGTGTCAGACTGGCCCTCTTCTCTTCCCAATCCCGCTCTGCTGCCTGAGGAAACATACAAAGGATATTTAGATCATTAGTGATTCAAAACAGCTAAAGAAGCTGAACTGTTCAAACCTGTTCACACCAAGTCTGAAATTTCAACTCTAAACAACTCTGGGATGGCTAAGATTTTTAAAGTCTCTTATGCTTACTGTTATGGTTGAGGTTGTTTTGATTTTGCTTTGGTGTTGTTTTCTTTGTTTCTATAGGTTACCAGCTATGGATCCACCTGTTTTTAATTGGGGAACTGGGTATTTAAGAGATCCGTCTTTGTTTGGGGAGGAAACTGGTTCTTTTGTTAGAACATCCAGTTGAGCTCGGCTGGACAGCTGGAGCTTTACGATTTTCTGTATTAGGGGTTCAAGCGCGTAGCTCTGACACCCTATTGTAATTGTTAGAATGGTCACGGATCAGCGATCTCCACGTAAAACTGATCATGCAGACCAAACCTAAGTCGTAGAGACTTGAAACTTGGAGGAATGGTAGTACTCACAATGCCTACAGCGTGGCCAAGGCTCGCCCCAATCGACCTGACGGGGGTGCTATAGCGATCAAAAGTACGAAATCATTTATAACTACTAAAGCACCAGTCGCAGAGTCAAGTGTCATATGTCATTGGAATCCTTGGCTCACTACTTTTTTTTTAACTAGTCCTAGGTTTTTTGCCCGATCTGAACCAAATCAATGCAGAAAGATTCTCTGGAGAGTGAATAATTATCAAGAAAAGTTGAACTTTCGCCTCATGCCAAAATGCTTGAAAGGGGCAGGGCCACTTTAGTAAAATGCCTATAACTCCTGAACGGAATAAAATATCTTCACCAAACTCAGAACAATCGTGTAAGAGCTCAATATGAGGTCACAAGAACAAAAATGCAGAGCTTGGTCACTTGGTGGCACTATAAGAGGGAAAAAAACATAAAAAAGCCTATAACTGCGAAACCATTTGTCCTATCAACATGAAAATCGGCGTGCACGGTCTTGGTCCACAGTGCGACAAGTGTCTACAAGGACATTTGCACATTTCAAAAAACATGGCCGCCATTGGTTGACCAATTTTGAGCACCCGTTAGACAAGGTTAAAGGAGGCCATTCGGAACGAAACTCGGTGGACCTGTTCGACTCACAGCCCCTAAGAGAAGTATCGCATTTTTCAAAGGTGTAAATGATTGGATGTCGCACGGTTTTTTGCACATACGCACGATATTCCTATCATACGTTAGAACTCCTCATTCTGGACAACTCTGCCTCTAGGACCACTTCTGTCAATCAATCGTTTGTTAAACGACTGAGAAGATTTAAAAAAAAACTACTTTTGCGAACTGGTCAAAGGTTTTTTCACTCAATCTGGAAAAACCATTGCAGTACAACTCTCTGGACTCTCTAGACCAATAATTATCAAAAAAATGTTGAAATTTACCCTTTGGGAGGCTATAACAGGGTCATTTAGAAAAGGGGCCTGTCCAAATTTACCCAAAATCCTATAAAGCCTGAAGGAAAATGCAAAACTTCACAAAACCTGCTGAGCACATGAATCTAAACATGTGTGCAAAGTTTTAAGGGGATTGGACCACAGCTGGAGCTGTAACAGTCAGAAACATTCAAAAAACATCATATTTCTATGGTAAATTACCTGGATTTGTAAAAATGCTTTTTTAATTATTCATTTAGGCGGGCACAGCCTTGCTAAATAATATGTAATGTATTTTTCCTTATTTCCTTAACTGCCAACAATATTGGCAGTTTATACATAGAAAAAAATTAATTTTTTTTGATTCATCAAAATATCCACCATCAGCAGCTATTACAGCTCTGCATAATCTGGGCCTAAATTCATTGTATTCTAAACTTAATTGGCACTCAGTTGTTGAAGCTATTAAGGTGTGCTGACCCAAAAATCTTTTAAAAACCTGGGCCAAGTTTAAACCAGTAACCAGGCATCACAGCTGGCAAAGGGGCATGTTTGACTTTGACATGTATATATTGCCATTATTACGTGATCAAAATGAAAATTATTATTGCTGGTCTTCAATGATAATGTCAAGTTACTTTAATGTATTTGTACCAAAAAGGATTTATGCTGATATCATCCAAAACCACACTTTGCCAGGGGTGTTTCCAAACTTTTGGAGGGCAGTGCACTTAAATCTCATTCCTCACCAGTCTCACTTCCACAGATGAGGCCTTATCAGACACGCCTCGACCTCCCAGCTCGCCCATCTCCCGTCCCTTCAACGAGCCCACCACCCCATGAGAATCCTTTTCACGCTGTGTGCTAGAAGGGTTCGAGTGGCTGTGGCCTTGACCAGAGTGAGGGCTCCAGTTGGCCAGGCTGGTCTCATTGAGGTTTAGCGGTGGGCTGGTTGGAATGTCAAAGTCTGTGTTCTTCCTGTACTCGTCCCCTCCTCCGAGTTTAGGGGAGGGGCTGCAATACTCATCCTGGGTTTTCCACACTCCCTCATTCACCTGCCTGATTAAACCATAAAACAGCACTCAAAATAATGAAGAGTTAATTACATTTGAGATAGTCAGAACATGCGGCCAGACAAGGAATGATTAAATAAGTGGTCAGTAAGTGTTTGTGTACCTCCTCAGCGTGGTGAGAGTGTCAGTGATAGATTTGCAGCGTTTAAGCAGGGCATCCAGTCTGTGTGGCTCCTCTTTCAGGAATTTCACAGCTTCCACTTCCACTCGTAACACCACTCGCATTTTACTCTGGAGCCCAGGGAACTGATCTGAACGAGGGAGGCAGAGAAAAACAGACAGGCAGAGAAATGAACAACTCTCTTCAAGAGCGGTTCAAGTGTCTGGCTGTGAAGGACAGAAAAGAATCTGAGTCTGTCTCACTCTTCAGTTCTGTCAGAGTCTCGCCCAGTTTCCTCAGCAGCGAGCCTTTCTCCTCCAGCTCCTGCACTGTCACATGTCGGTGATTGACAGACATCTCCTTTTGGATTTCCTCCACTGACTTCTCCAGATCACTGTCAAACGCAAACACCCACTCATTAGCTTTATCGCATATTGATTGTTTCAGAAAGAGCACAAACCTGCACGACATATTAATTGATGCTATTACAAAGCACCTCTGTGTTATTGCACAGAAGGGAGTCTTTCACTTTTTGATGTTTCTGACATTTAAAAGTTCAAAAATGTAGCACGAGACGAGTGTGAAAATCCCAAGCCCACCTCCCTACGCTGTGGCGTCGACACGCATTTGAATAAGTGTCAGTGCAGCAGGGTGTATTAGCACTAAACGACTGAGACACAGTCGGAGTGTTTACACTCGAAATCCAATTTAACCACGTCAAATAAATCCACCCCCCACAAAACGGTTTGTTACAAACAGCGTCCCGTTAATAATTGAATCGCATCAACTGGCTGTTAGCTATACTTAATAACCGCTATCAATTAAAAGCAACACGACTGATCTGGCAGAGAGTTGAAGAGGCGGATTTAGTCACCCTGCTGCTTTTAATTGGAACAGAATAAATCAATGAGATTCTGTCCGTTGTTTCTCCAAGCTAACGGAGAGGTGCGAGTCTGCAGGTCTTTAACTAAGACTGTTCATGCCTCATTGTTATGCATTAATTCGCTTTCAGGTACGGCTTGATGAGAACCTGCGCAATAAAAATAACTGGGAAATCATTTTGTGCATGATACGCAGCAGTGTCACTAAGCTAGACTGCATTATCAGCACATTATGAGCACATATTGTGTGCGAGACGCACTGCAGTTGCTGTATGATGAGTTCCTCCTCGTTCAGGTACTTGAGTCGCTCCTCTTCCACTAGGAGGCGCTGTCTCTGGAGAGGGTCTTCCTGTTTCCTCAGCGCATCTGACAGACGCAGACTCAGCTCCGTCTCGGTCCTCTTCAGCAGACTGCGTATGGAGTCCTGGTTCTGCAACTACATACAAACACACATTTTAAGAATGACCAACCAATGCATTTACTTACGGGGACAGTTTATCCAAAAATGATAGTTCTGTCATTATTTATTCACATGTATGACTGACTGTATTTTCTGAATGGACCTGATAAGAAAAAAATTGAGAAAAACACATAGAAAAGTCTAATTTATCTAATTTCATTGGGTCTGTCTCGAGTTGGGTTTTTCATTTAAAAAATTCATTTATGCACACCGGGTACGGGTAAGAAGTGATTCGGGTCGAATTGGGTTGGGTACTGATTTTAGGACCCAAGAAGACCTCTACTGTGGAACACAAAAGAAGCAAACAAACACTGTTTTTATCCATACAGTGAAAGTCAGTGAGGTCCGCAACAAAACTTATTTTAGAGACAAAAACAGTGGAAACATCCTCTGAAAGATCTTCTTTTGTGTTCATAAAATCTTTTTAAATCTACACTGTATTTTTTTTTTTTTTTTTTGGTTCAAATTTTACATTTAATTCAGTGTGGTTACTTGTTTTCATAGTAATTATTGGTGAAATTTACTAGCAATTTCTATGGAAGTGTTTCTGCTGCTGAAAAAAAGGTAACTGCGACTTATCTCACACATTTTTTCTCAGAATTGTGATATAAACTTGCAATTCTGACTTTTTTTTTCTTCTCAGAATTGCATGATATAAACTTGCGGTTACGAGAAATTAAGTCGCAATTCTGAGAAATTAGGTCAGAATTCCAAGACATAAAATAATGCATCTCATAAACGTTTTCCTGCAGTTATATCTGATCAAACGTTCATTATTAATCTTTTAGCTCTGGTTGAACAAATCTTTCTTTGCTTGGTTTGAACAGCAGCTACGCTAATTAAGTTCCTATTTGTTCTCTGTTTCTGCCATGGGATTGACATCCTGTAGTAACTAGGAATTCACAAGCTCCAGTCTGGATCCAGAACTCTTAAGAAGAGATGATGCCAACCCCTCAGAGGACTTCAGATGATGCCAACCCTGAAACAACAGACAGCACTACCGAATTTTGCTACTAATTTATAGTGTTCTTTGTCTGTTTTTATTACGTCATTAATTGATCTTTACCTTACATCTCTGCCATATGTACATCAACTTGACATAGTGACCACTAGTAAGCTACTACTAGATATATTGTAAAAACGTTAATTTGGTGTAAAGTTGTTTACATTTCGCAATTCTGACATTTTTTTCTCTGAACTGCGTGATATAAACACACTTTTTTCTGATATAAACTTGCAGTTGCGAGAAATTTAGTCGCTTATTTTTCTCAGAATTGCATGACATAAACGAGAAATTAAGTAAGAACTCGCAATTGCAAGTTATAAAGTCAGAATTGTGAGATAAAAAGTTGCAGTTCTGAGAACATATCAGTCTTGCGAATTGTGAGATTATATCCCATAATTTTGACTTTATTTCTTGCTATTCTGATTTTATAATTTAAAATTTTGAGATTGTATATTTCAATTATGACTTTATAACTCACAATTGCGAATTTATATCTCACAATTCTGAGAAGAAAGTAACATTTCTGAGTTAATATGAGTTTATATTCTCTGACTATTTCTCAGAACCGTGACTTTATTTCTCACAACTGTGAGTTTATATCATGCAATTCTGAGGGAATAGTCAGAACTGCTAGATGTTAGCTTGCAATTGCAAGAAATTTTTTTTTTTATTATTTATTCAGTGAAAAAAGTCTTCCATAAATTTCAGAGTGAAAACTGCTTCAATTTTTTTTTTTATTTATCAGTGTATCATTATTAAACCTAGTGGGCAAGAGGATGACTTTAAAATTACTGAATTTAAAGTGAAAAATATATAAACTATTAAATCCATTATTAATAACTAAAAATCATATTCAATCTTATTTTATTGAAGAACATACAGAATCATAGTTAATTTAACATATCAATACTCTCAGTTTCTGTAAAAAAAGTTTTAAACCAAGCAGCTTTTGCATAATTACAGTAGAAATACTGGAAATACATGTCTACATGGGGGACGGTGTTCAAATATTGTTTTGGACAGCAGAGGCTTTTGATCAAATAAATTTGAGAACCACTGCTTTGATATGATTTATATAATGCAGGACATGTCACCGGATCAACTTCCTATGGTGTTCCTATAACAATATTCCCATCAACCAATCGCAGCGCTTCTGAAGCATTAGGCTATGAATGGTTGTTAAGCATTACAGTCTTTAGACATTTCAGGTGTATCAGTGTGGGAGCGTTTTACAGAAGGTCAGCTGTCACAATCCATCACAACACAGCCATCAGATGACTCATATATGAGTGAATATGTAACACTGACTTGTCTTTGACCATATGCAGCTGTCATCTTAAATGTGAAGGTATACTATTATACAATTGACCTTGCTAGTGTGTGTGTTTGTGTATATATAAGTGATTATATATATACTATCCTTGATGGTGTTTATGATGGATCATATTCATCTGAGGTTTCTGGAACGCAACAATTTGAATGCGCATCCATATCCTTGAGTATTTTCAGTTTGTGTATGCTGGAGGTTGTGTGGCAGTTGGAGTGCCAGATATCACCATAATTTTGTGATGTGTAAGCAGTCTGGAGACAGTGTTTGTTTGCCCTGAGAGAAAAACCGGGTGGACTTTGTCACTTGCACAGTGCCGATAATGAGAAAAGTGTGTAAAAACAGTTCTTGTACACTGTACGCCTGTGTGTACGATGGGATTTTAGTGTCATTTGGCGGTAGTTCCTCCTCGAGCTGAATTATTTATGAGTCTCATGCATTATTCAACATATCCATGTCTCCTAGGTAACGGGATGAGGGCAGGGGCCGTGTCTCCAGCTCTGGCATTCAGGCAGGTAATTGTCTAACTCAGCAATCTGCAGTTGTCATGACACCAGCGGCTTGGCTCTCGACACCAAAGCAATTGACACCAATCTAGCCGTCCCCACGCGACGTGCTCCTAGACTGTTGCAACATCCCCTCTACTTTCAACTCACGTCCATCCCAAAATTGAGGTATAGTGCCCTGCATTACATATATATATCTCAAAAATATGCCAAATGACTCCAAAATTCTATACTGAAATTTTTACTCTTTCTAGACCATTCAAATAAGTAAAAAATAGTGGAATTAATCATGTGAACTCCTCTGAATAAAAGATCAAATTTTCTTGCTTCAAATTTAAGGGAAACAGACATCTTTCTAGAGCCTTTCCTGTTTTTCTACTCTGTTTATTCAGAGTTCACGCTTGAGATGCGGGTGTTCACTCATGAATCACACCGGTAGCTATCATTCCACAGTCAATTTTTATTAAAGCACCGCTGACTGAAAAGCTGACTTGATTTGGGGCCGGCTTCCCCTCTCTCTCTCTCTTCATCTATGCATCCCTGCTGGCCCATACCATCTCATCATTGAGTACGATATTAAGAGTTATTGCCTGCCCTGCTATAAGAGTGAATCACACACAGCAGCAGCCGGAAAATTAATGACTAGTTGAACACATGCTCACTTACACATAAATACACACACACACACACACACACTTAGATGTACTTATACACAGTAGTGTAATAAATACAGGATTTCCACACTTTATAATCAATGAATTTCTATGACTTTCCAAGAATTTTTCAGTCATGGTTCATGTTCTTTCCCCCTTCTTCCAAATAAACACATCAGTACAGTGTGTTACATATGTGTACAGTACACATATACAACATTTTTTTCTATTAGAACATATTTTTACATTTAATGTATTCCCATGATGACAACACTAAATTTTCATCAGTCATTACCCCAGTCTCGAGTGTCACATGATCCTTCAGAAATCATTTTAATATGCTGATTTGCTGCTCAAGAAAGATCTCTTATTATTACCAGTGTTAAAAACAGTTCACAACACTTCAGGATTAGTTCACTTCCAGAACAAAAATTTACAGATAATTTACTCACCCCTTTGTCATCCAAGATGTCTTTGTTTCTTCAGTCATCAAGAAATGATGTTTCTTGAGGAAAACATTTGGGATTTCTCTCCATATAGTGGACTTCTATGGTTCCCCTAAGTTTGAACGTCCAAAATTCAGTTTAAATGCGGCTTCAAAGGGCTCTAAACGATCCCAGCCGAGGAAAAAGGGTCTTAACTAGCGAAACGATTGGTCATTTTCGAAACAAACTGACAATTGTTTTTTTAACCTCAAATGCTCGTCTTGTTTCGTCTCTGCGATTGAAGTTGGGGGCAAAAACGAGACATACCCTAACTGTATTGACCCAGATTACACAGACTACGCATGCGCATCGCAGAGATGAGACAAGAAGAGTATTTGAGGTTAAAAAGTATACAAATTGTCAAATGACTGATCACTTCGTTAGATAAGACCCTTCCTCCTCGGCTGGGATCATTTAGAGCCATTTGAAGCTGCATTTAAACAGCACTTTGGAAGTTCAAACCTAGGGGCAGCATTGAAGTCCACTATATGGCAAACATTCCTGAAATGTTTTCCTCAAGCAACATAATTTTTATCGACTGAAGAAAGAAAGACATGAACATCTTGGATGACAAGGGGGTTAGTAAATTACCTGTACGTTTTTGTTCCGGACGTGAGCTACTCCTTTAACATTTCTGTGGAAAGTGTGATTTTTTAGGATTCTTTGATGAATAGAAAGTTCAAAAGAACAGTATTCATTTCAAATAGAAACGTAATGTAGCAATGTGGAGGTCTTTACTGTCACTTTTAACTTAATGTATTCTTGCTGAATAAAAATATTTTAAATTAAATGAAATAATCTTTAAATAATTAAATGAATTATTTTTATATTTATATTTTGTCTTTTTTATTTATTGACGCTTGGCTTTGAAACATTTCATAAGCGAAAATTCCCAATTCTTGCTATTAACAAAATGACTTTTGCCTCAATAAACTCCTAATTTGCTGCTTAATAGTTAGTAAGGTAGTTGTTAAGCTGGTATTGGATAGGATTAGGGATGTAGAATATGGTCATGCAGAATAGGTGCTTTATAAGTACTAACATACAGCCAACATGCTAATAATAGGCATGCTAATAAGCAACAAGTTATGCTTGGTACACACAAAGATTTTTAAAATCTTATAAGATTTTCAAAATGTGAGAGACCACAAACATGAGGACAAAAAATCCTAGATTTAACCCTTTTGCTCCTATAGTGTGTGATGTGCCGCAACGTGACAAAGACAGCACGCCAACAGATTTTTAACCAGAGTCCCGACTGTGGACACGGGAAATCTCGCACAACCTCTCGAGACTTGAAAATAAACATGGCGGATGATAGGCATGAAGAAATTGCGATGACTGTCTTTGTTATGCTTCGTGAGTTTGTAAATCGATATTCTTTGACTAAAAAAGAAAAAAAAAGCATTTGTTATGCTTCCGTCTTCTGTCAGCTCATTTTCTGATTGAATGTTGTTTCGTTTCACGTGATTATCTTCAGATCGTACGCACGTTTGTCTTCGGGGTTCCCTCCATACATCAGGATTTCTGATCGAAAATATTCAACGTTCGCGATTGGGGCGCCTCCGATGTTCTTCCGAGCAGATTCAGTCACATTTAACACACCTCACACCACAGGAAAATCTGATAAGATCATCTTTAGAACCACCAAGATAAACAGGCCATTACCTAGGATTGTCGGAAGGAGAGAAATCGGCTCAAAATCAGCAAGATTAACTTGTGGTGTGAACCCAGCATTAATAGTGAGAATTAGTCCCTATAACACTAAAGTGTTACCAAATTCTGCTTAATTCTCATCCAGAAATCACAGACGACTGGGAAAGTACATGAAGATTCATTGGTGTGAGATTCCTGTTTATAGACACTGCACTTAAAGAGAAATGTCGAGCTGATGTAATTTTGTAGCTGAGCATAACTACACAAAATTATTTTCTGTTGTGAAAATTTCCATGACTTTTTGAGGCTAGAGAAAATAATTGAAAACTTCCCTCGCATTTCCAGGTGTTGCATGACTGTGGGAGCTCTAAAGAAAGGAAAGAAGATGACAGACACACAAACCAATAGGATCTGTCAGACCGTTAGTGTGCCGTCTCCACTCTGCTGGCATTCGGCCCTCCCTAAAGCTCCCTGCACATCCTCCTTTTCTCTCCTCCTTCACACATTCAACAACACAAACATTTCCCTTTATCATATTCCTGTTCAACATGTCACCCTGATAATCTGACAGCTGCCCGTACAAGGAATTTCAACAGTTTACAACAGTATCCATATGTAATTTTATTTTTTATGCATTTTGCCCCATTCAGACGTCAGATCCTGTATCTATCCTGCTCATCAGAGACGAATTGTGTCTTGGGATAGTTGGCCCGTATCTAAAAAATCTGACATTTTGACAGATACATTCCTGACTGATACAGTATATGAATCTTCTTATGTTTGCAAAGACCTTCCCAGTTCCCCATAGAGGTAACTTACCAAACATCACTCTTCTCTCTATTTTTTCAGTCTGTTCTACTGTATTTCTGCCCAGCTTAATACACACTGGTACAGAACACCAGCATTTCAGTATAAACTTGTTCAAAATCAAACAGGTTTGATTTTCCCCTTCGAGTCTGGTTTGGATGCTGACAAATGTGATGCCACCTTTCCATACTGAGCTCTAAACATGACCGAAACTGATGCATTTCCTCCTCCTACACCATATACACTGAACACCATCAGGACACAGAGCAACAAATCTGCCGTAAATACCAGGTGAGGCCATTCAGCACGTCCTCTTTGTTTTTCTCTGCTGTGTGTAAATAAATTAGACTGTGAGATATCGCGAAGACTACAAATCGGCGCTGCTGTTCCTGCCGTCTGTGCCTTCTGTACCACCTTCTGTATCACCTCCTTAAATCGTTCTCCCTGTCAGCAGGCAAACAAGTAGTTGGCTTGCAGAGTGAGGTGCAGGTTAGTGGAACGTTTCCTACCGCAGCATTGTTCATTTCTTGATTCTGATTGGCTGACACTCAATATGACATGGCTATAAATATTTCCAGGTCTGCAGACTGCATTACAGTTAACTTATAAACCAATGTGTAGAGATAAGCACATGTACAAGTGATTTCCATGGTATAAGTGGAATAACTGAAACTGAATTGCTTAAGAGTTGAAATTTAATGCACACCTAAGGTGTAACAGGCAATTGGCTTTGCATTTCAACCTCAAGTATGCATTAAATTTTCAATATTTCAGCAGCCTGTTGTCAATTACTCCTTTGAGACTGAGGTCTTGTGATAATGACAACCTGACCTTCCAACTGTGCCAACAATGTGTGATTTTATAATTGAAATTAAGCAGTTCAAAAATACAGCTATCGTCAGGGGCGTTTCCTCCGAGGAAGTTTTGGAATGGAAAAAAATGTGTAGTACAAACAACGCCGTAGTCTAAAACAACCCCAATATTACATAACATTAAAAAGTGTATAAATTACTCATTCAGTTGTTTAAAGAAACACTGTCCAACAGCTGGTTACAGCGGTTACAGCGGGAGTCTGCATTTCTCTCGCCTCCCCTAAGCCCATTGGGTTTTAAAGGCACAATATGTATGTTTTTGCCGCTAGAGGGCGCATATTCAAAACAAACAATGAACCAACGGTATAGTTTGATGACGCCGTGATTGAGTGTGGAATCATGGGAGCTGTAGTCGTCATCCCCACAGCCGATGCAATCCGTCGGGATTCGGGCAGAAATCTTGTTAATGGGTGAGCTAATGTATTAAAGACTTATTAAGGTCACTGTAGTATAAAGAAAGGTGGGGCTGAAAGTCGTGGAAGCAAAACGGGGACGCTGGAGCGATTGCTGATGAAGGACGAGCGTGATACACAAAGTCACATGATATGATTGGATACGAGTGGTTATTAAAAGATGTGATTGGTTTATGCAATAAATCCGGCCTCTTGTGTGTATTCTGCATTCACAAATCAGTCTGAATGAACAATATAATGGCATTAATTGGAGGGCTAATATTACAAAAAGTAAGTAAACAACACACACATACTTAGATATAACCACTTTTTTGTCAAAATAAGACTTAGAATGGAATGAAAAGATGATCTATGAGTTTTTAGTGGTGAAATCTTTACCGAGCTTTGATGACTGACGATCCAAAAATGCAAAAACAGGTAATTATTAAAAAGAAAAGCTGAACATAAGTTCACAAATAAAATAGATTGTTTAAACTTTTACTGCCTTGAGTTATTATTTTGGAAAAAATGTAAAATGCTTAAAAACACTAACTTGATAAGATTCACACTTGACCTTAAAAAACTGAATACTGATTACATTGTTAATGTAAAAATATAAAATAATATTGTTTTCTTCTTTGTCTGATAGTGTAAGTAACATTGATTTAACCAAAAAATGAGACTGGGACATTAATTTACATTTGATTAAAACTTTAAGGACATTGCCTGCTCATTTCAGAACACCACCACACACCACTTATTTTTAGCTATCAAATTAAAACGATTTGGGGCAGTATTTTGTGTAATGTATGATCATTTGCACTGACGCTGTGAGACTTGCTGTCAACAGAAAATAGTTACAAGAGTTACAGTTTTCTAAGTAGGAGCAAAATTACAAAGTTTTGAGAATCAATAAACATTTGTGTCCTCAACACTGAACTGAACTGAGCTGAATAATGACACTATTGCGTTTTGTAAAGCTGCTTATAGTTCAAATGAATTTGTTTCATAACTGAAAACTTTGCAATGTTTACAGTTACCAAACCAAAAATCAACATTTAACTAGACTGAGCTGAATAATGTCTTCTGTAGAGTTGCTTACAGCTGAAATTGAATCTGTTTCATTAGGAATTCTGAAATATTAATACTTGTTTATTACTGTGAAGCTGCTTTTTGACACAATCTGTATTATACAAAGCACTAAATAAATGTGATGTAACTTGACTCCCCTGAAAGCTACAATGCCACAATAAGCCATAAAATGACAGTCAATCAGAACACCTTTGAAGTTTGATTTAAAGTTTCACAACCAGCTATGTGGAGCAGTCCCAATGAGATTACTACCTAGTGCGATGTGTCAAAAATAGAAACGGAGCAACTGACAAATTGTCTCGACATGCTACGCTGTTGATGGTCACCCATGGCGAGGACAAAAACTCAGATTAACATGATTTATCACATGCCGCTTTATCACGTCAGGCCTGTTCAGGTACCTGCTGTGTGTCGAGATGCATTAGATCGTAACATCTTACCTGCATTTTACGGAGCTGTGCGAGCTGCTTGCGTAGATCGGTGGCGTTCTGTTGTAGGTCATGCAGGTGAAGCTGCATTTGTAGCCTGGAGACGGTGGAGGCCTGAGAGCCTCCGGATGAAGGCGGAGGCATCAGTGCCAGCGGGGCAGACGGAGTCAGTGCTAATAACCACAACACAGGACAAAGAGTCGACACTGTGAGCTCAAAAAACACTCTCAGTCAAATATGAATTATTTCGCACTTACCCATCTACACCTTTTACACCAACATTGTTTAGTCCTGCTCCTGGAGATCGACCTTACAACAGAGTTTACGCTGCTTTCGTGTTACAACGAATGTGTTTAAATATTAATGCACAGAATATAAAAATCAAGTCATTTTAAAGAATCGGAAACTCAGGATAATGCTGCATTCAAGTCCACCTGGAAAGCTCTTACAGCCAAGTTGGAATTGCTATAGTGATTTATTACACATTCAATATCCAAGATGGAACAACAACAAAAGCTTATTTTTTTCGGCTGTATAAGTGGACAAACAAAAATGAATACACATGCATAACTTTTACTCTACCTATATGCATGGAATTTAAAGAGCAGGTTATATGGGTTTTCAAAAAATAGCTTTTTTACAGTTTGTAATTTAGCTGTCCTTCAATGTGAAATGTCCTTCAGTCTGCAAAGCTGTTAATTAAAAAAGTGTATTATACATAAAGATACTGTCTCTCAAAAGAAAGAGTCGACTAAACGCCTTAACGCCTGCAAAATTATGCCCCCGCCGCGAAATACAAATAGTCTGACCTGCCCACAGACACTTTTACTAGCTAGTGTGTTTACATCCTGTCGAGAAGACGCTGTGTTCTGTGCTGTGAAAGCTAGTTTGCTGTTTTCATTGCCGAAAGATAATTATGTGAAAATCAGTGGTTAAAATATTTTTTTTTCCACAATACCACAGCAAAACAATTCAAACTTTTTGTTATGTGCTCGTCATTTTACAGAGGACTGCTTCTCTAATCTTGGCTTTTATTTTCGTTGGCTTCTAATCTTATTTGGACTAACAATCGTCCCCGAACCACAATCTGTAAATACGATTGATACGTTATGTGTATATTGTATGTGTATGTGTATACTTTCATTTGAGTGCTCAAAATTAATTTGTTTTTTTTGTGCTAATATGTGATATACCTAGTGTAGCTTTATGTTACCAGGTAAACCACGATATTACTGTCTTGCTGAAATAGTTCTGATAATTCGCTGTGAACCCACTATTTCCTAAGAATGTGTTGATTAATGTAGACTGTTTAGCAGTTAATTAATGTAGACTGTTTAGCTAAACTTTCAAAATGTCATTAAGAACGGATTGGAGCACTATATTATTGTTTTATGTAAAGGTGCAGGATGGCCAGGTTTTCACAGCAAATCCCATCCAACTGCAACACAAAACCAGCCCAATCGCATTTCGAGGGGGGTCCCCCATTAAAAATGGCATTCGGTGTTGTAAAATACATGCTTTTTGTCTGGGTTCACCTGGTAAATTGACATTCCACGGGCTAAATATGACGTTACTGGGGTCGCTTCAACCTGCGGACATCAAAAACACCACAGACTTGGCAACACAGATGGTAGCGTTTGCTAACTTGCTCAAGTACTCCTCTCTGTACCAATCACAACAGGTTTGGCCAGCAGATGACCAATCAGAGCAGAGTAGGCTTGTGAAAGGGAGGGGTTTACAGACATTTCGCTCAGAACTGCTTGATCGAACCGTTTCGAAATCACTGACAAATGACTCTATGTATAAATGTATCTTCTTGTTTTCTGACCTTAGGTGCATTTAACCTGTTGTAGGGGACTCCAACACAATATTAGGACCCTTTAAAAAAACCATATGACCTGCTCTTTAACAAGGAATTAATATATTTGCATAAAGAAAGCTTTTATATTGGTAATAACTTTCAAGTACTGCAGACTTGCATGTTACTACAGGCTTGGTGTTTTTTGTTTTATGTTGTCTTATTATCAACAAGGCTGAATTTATTAGGGTAAAATAGTATTATTGTGACATAATATTACAAGTTTTACCATTATAAAATGTAATTAATTCCTGTGATGGCAAAGCTGAATTTTCAGCAGCCATTACTCCAGTCCTCAGTGTCACATAAATATGCTGATTTGTTGCATGATTCCAGACTTTCCAAGTTAAGGTCAGAAAATGTAATGAATTATGTCAGATTGTTATTTATCATAATAATCTCTGAATGTTCATGGTACAATATAGTGTATGTACTGTTAAAGAAGGATAAATACAAAGCTTGCCAGGAAACACTAGCCATTTATTCGGTTTATGAGGAGACTGAAGTACATTTCTCATCATCAAACACACTAATACACAATTACTCACCTAATGTGCATTTTTCCTCTTTATTTTCTTTCATTAGCTCTAAAAAGCTTTCTGTCTTAGTCAGTAAGTAAAAATAAAGGGAAAGAAATATGAAATTTCCCAGTGAGCCAATTTAATTACGACCAAAATCACTTCATAATGTCATAATTATGATTTCCAAACTTGTACAGAGGGACTTTCCAGGAGGATTTGAACACAGTATTAGTTCTAACAAACCTGGCTGTAATTTCAATGAAGTGAGCCCCACGACCTTGACTATCCCGAATGGGTGTGTTTGATTAGGATTAAGGCTGAACTCTGCAGGAAGGAAGATCTCCAGAAACCAGATCAAGGACTTTTGCTCTACACCCATCCTTCTTTGTGTTTTTAGACTAATCTGCACACACACAAAGCGTGTTGTCACCTCCAGAACCCATCCAGGAACATGCTGTTAGTGAGGAATACAGAGATACCAGCGTTCTCCAGTCAGTTGTTTTTACCAAAAGGGCACATGTACTGATTGCCCAAGATTCAGGAAATGTGAAAACCAACACATCCTACCCACACTTCATTTTCAGTGTGTGAATGTGTCAAGTTTAGGAGTGAAAACAGACTGAGGGAGAGAAATATCTAGTGCAGGCAGGCCACAGAGGAGAGAAACTGTAGAAAACTACAGTGGGAACAAGCATTAAAGTGATAGTTCACCCAAAAAAATGAAAATTGTGTTATTAATTACTCACCCTCATGTTGTTCCAAACCTGTAAGACCTTCATTCATCATCAGAACACAAATTAAGATATTTTTGATGAAATCCGAAAGCTTTCTGACCCTGCATAGACAACAACTCAACTGACACAATGCCCAGAAACGTAGTGGTTCAATCATAAGACTCAGAAAACAGCGTCAAAAACTCTCAGATTTCATCAAAAATGTGTGTTCCTAATTTGTGTTAAGAAGATGAATGAAGGTCTTACAGGATTGGAATGACATGAGGGTGAGTAATCAATGACAGAATTTTCAATTTTGAGTGAACTATCCTTTTAAATAAACAGAAGAATCACATTTTCGTGTATATAAAAACAAACACGCCCACTACATACACCAGGAAAGACACACCAATCCACATTAAACATGAGAGAGCGGAGACAAGGCTACCTTTCTTCTTCAGCCGGCCAGCTGTAACATACATTAGAAGCTTTCAGCACGCAGTTAACTAAATAACCGTAATCAAATAAAGAAACAGAGTGCTGAATTGGGCTTCTTGTGGATAAGATTCAAAAGGGGAGACTACGACTCATGGGAAGCTCTCTCGATGGCCCTTTGCTGAGGTGCAACTCACCTCTGTTAATCATGAAGAACCTTCAAAGACAAATCTAGCAAATCAAAACTCTGGCTGCAGCCTCTGAAGGCTTGACCACAGATGAAGACGCTCTCTGAAGACACCCGTTATGATTTGAAAAGAAACTAAATTGAAAACTAACAACAAAAAAAATGGAGTACCGAGCAATATCCGTGAAAACATCAAGGTTGTTCTGACAAAGCAGTGACAACAAAGTAAGGTCCTTCATTACAAGTGCACTCTGATAAATAATCACGTCTGGTTGTTTTAAGATGTGCACGTCAAAGGCCTGTCTGGGATCAGCAGTTTTTAAACTTGGGCCAGCCTGATCTACTAGGAACACAATATTCCAGACATCCGTTTTACAGCCTGCCTCACAACTGCTCTGGACAACCATAAAGAAGTAGCTGGACTCACTTCCTGTGGCGGAGCCGTCGCTGGTGGATTCGGTCTTCTCGCTGGAAGAGAAAGGGAAGGGCCGTGAAAAGTCCGCCCCTTGGTCCGGAGGGCAGCCCGCCATCATGCAGAGACGCAGCAGGCCGCATCTGAGGATTATACAGCCATGATACTACCACTGTACTACAGCACCTATTACTACACTGACACTACACTACTCTAACATGCACTGCGCTACAGCAAGACTACACTAGCCGTCTCTATGGCTAATAAAGGTTTACGCTATTTATCTTGTATTATGCTACTGTTATTGTGCCTTTCACTACTGCCACACATTACAATTTCTTTGAGTAACTTCATTTAACCTATGAAACTATTGTTAAACCATTGTTAAAATAGTCCATGTGACATCAGTGGTTCAACCGTAATGTTATGAAGCTATGAGAATACTTCTTGTGGGCAAAGAAAACAAAAACAGCGAAATATCTTCTTTGATGTGCGTTCACAAGAGTGAACAGGACGCATGTAGTTTTTGTTTTCTTTGAGGCCAAAAATTATTCTTGTAGCTTCATAACTTTAAGGTTTAACCACTGATGTCAAATGGACTATTTTAACAATGTCCGTACTATCTTTTTGGGCCTTGAACGTGTCAGTTACAGTTGAGGTCAAAAGTTTTCATCCCCCTTTCAGAATCTGCAAAATGTTATTCTACCAAAATAAGAGTGATCAATGCATGTTACTGTTTATTTAGTACTGACCTGAATAAGATATTTCACATAAAAGATGTTTTCATATATTTCATCACAAGAGAAAATAATAGTTGAATTTATAAAATTTATGCCGTTCAAAAGTTTACATTCCCTTGATTCCTAACACTGTGTTGTTACCTGAATGATCCACAGCTGTGTTTTAGTTTAGCGATGGTTGTCCATGATTTCCTTGTTTGTCCTGAACAGATAAACTGCCTGCTGTTCTTCAGAAAAAACCTTCAGGTCCCACTAATTCTTTGGTTTTCCAGCATTTTTGTGTATTTAAACCCTTTCCAACAATGACTGTATTATTTTGAAATCCATCTTTTCATGCTGAGGACACCTGAGGGACTCACATGTAACTATTACAGAAGGTTCAAATGCTCACTGATATTATAGAAGGAAAAACCATGTATTAAGAGCCAGGGGTGAAAACTTTTGAATTTGAAGATCAGGGTAAATTTAAGTTATTTTGTCATCTGGGAAACATGTAACTATCTTCTGTAGCCTGGAGGGCAATACTAGATGAAAAAATGTGATATGTAGGCAAAATAAAAATGTACACATCTCCATTCTGTTCAAAAGTTTTCACCCCCAGGCTCTTATTGCATGTTTTTTTTTTCTTCTGGAGCATCAGTGAGTGTTTGAACTTTCTGTAATAGTTGCATGTGAGTATCTCAGTTGTCCTCAGTGTGAAAAGATGGATCTCAAAATCATAGTCATTGTTGGAAAGGGTTCAAATACACAAAAATGGTGGAAAACCAAAGAATTTGTGGGACCTGAACAATTTTTCTGAAGAACAGTGAGCAGTTTAACTGTTAAGGGCAAACATGTGACTCATGAACAACTGCAAAATATGAGTAATTGATGACACTATTTAATTTTTTGGGGTGAACTATTCCTGTAACAGTATCTTTGCCTATTCACACCAGTGTCAATTATAAGCACAAATGTCAGGACAATAAGATTTTGAACAAAATCCTTCTAAACACCAAGTGCACAGATTTACACTGCGATTATCTGATTTTTTCAGGGGGGGTTTGCTAATAAACTCTCTACTTTTTATCCTAACTCTTTCTAATCT
Organism: Labeo calbasu; assembly: GCA_019740295.1. Classification (NCBI taxonomy): domain Eukaryota; kingdom Metazoa; phylum Chordata; class Actinopteri; order Cypriniformes; family Cyprinidae; genus Labeo; species Labeo calbasu. The sequence goes on along the minus strand of JAHKKF010479744.1, from coordinate 9,666 downwards.
GAATTAAACGCCTTACTCTTTATACAATAATCTTATAATCTCTATTTAATGCTCTTTACTCAACACTCTGTTTTTGAGGTTTTTGAGAATCTAAAAATATTCATTTCCTTTCATAAAATAGTTGATGTGAATGGTTTGTCACATCGAATGTGAATGATAATAAATGCCCAGCAACATCGAAGCATCGGGTACGAAGAGACTCATGGCCATTGCAGGACAAAAAAGACCACCAGCACACACAATTTCAATACAAACACTGTACAGTCAGCAAGTGAAGACATTTTTGCAAGCTCATGAAACATAAGAAAGGTCAATGGCTAAATAGCAAATGAGAGAACATATTAAGAAGATATTACTGCATGATAGCAAAATGATACCATGATAACAACAGTGAGCACGTGTGAAATGGTTGAATGTATGTGCAAACTGGTATTTTACTGTTAAGGACATTTTACATGGTACGCAGTCTGTTTTCCTTGCACATGGGAGGGGGTAAAGACCATGTTAGCACAACAACACTCACTACGGCTTTAGCTCAATACTAACAAATGACAACATGCTGCATCTCTAAATTGTGATTATTGTAAATTATGTATTTAATGTTGCATGTGAAAACTAATCAAACTAAACAAAATGAACTCCAAAATGCCATATATTTCTCCATATAAAGTGTTATTTCTCCATAAAATAATTTTAACTGTAAGATCACACTTACTGTGTACCATGTACAATCGTCACTATGTGTCAAACGCATATTGTGACTGGTTTATTACGAGCCTGTCATGACTGAGTGGTATGGCTTTTATAGGTTGGTTGTCAATGTAAGTGAGCATCTGATTGGCATTGGTTCCATGTAAATGGATCATAGATGGCTCTGTGGATGTACATTCATGTCTTACGTGCTGTCGCTGTCTGGTGCTCGGGTTAGGACACTTTGAACCAGTCCAGTCAGACTGGCTATCTGCTTCTCCATTGCCTCCATACGATCCCTGCTAACGAGACAGACAGAAATTGTATAAGTGTACACTGCCTTAACATACACTTCCCAGCATCTAGTTTGTAGACTATCCATTACTGGCAGTCATATCTGTTCAAAGACAGCAACATTTCTCCAAACTGTGGATTGTCTAGAGCAGGGGTGCCCAATCCTGATCCCGGAGAGCCAATGTCCTGAAGAGTTCAGCTCCAACTTGGAAGATTCTAGTAATCTTTAAAGGGATAGTTCACCCAAAAATTAACATTCTGTCATTAATTATTCACCCTCATGTCGTTCCAAACCCATACAACCTTTGTTCAACTTCAGAACACAAATTAAGATATTTTTGATGAAATCCAAGAGCTTTCTGACCCTGCATAGACAGCAATAGTACTACCATGTTCAAGGCCCAGAAAGGTAGTAAGGACATTGTTTAAATAGTCCATGTGACATCAGTGGTTCAACCGTAATGTTATAAAGCTACGAGAATACTTTTTGTGTGCAAGGAAAACAAAAATAACAAATTTATTTAACCATTTCTTCTTATTTGTGTCAGTCTTTGATAGGGCTGCCCCCTAATAGCTGACTAATAGTTAGTTGACGAGAAAAGGCTTGAAATTTTATTAGTCGCAGGAACAAAAAAATCCACAGGAAGATGCGCGCTATTGAAGTGTTTGTGCGGAGTGTGAAAGCGAATAGTAGCGCACTTACTGCATGACAGATGACGTCATTTGCTCTTAAAATACTCCCTCATTTTTGGTCATACAGATAAAAGTAATAAATCTTTTGAATCTGTAAAAACTCTATGTTCATTTGTGTGTACTCACAATACCATCAAAACATTGCTCTTTTATAAAATAATGAAAGCAATGAAATGGAAGCGTTTTCTGCCGTCTCGGCTCTGTGAACCTGAACACGTCACTTCGAATCTCCGTGTATACTTGCCTAACAGACATGAAAATATATAGCTATAGAGAGTGAAATGTCTACTTTTAAACTAACCAATTTAAATAGAAAACAAATATTCTCAGATTATGTAATATGTATGAAATATGCATACAGGCGCATCACTACTGCGGAGTTGACGAGTCCGTGTCGCCGACTTCTCTTAAGCCAGAAACAAAAGTGCTAGTTTATCAATAAATTATTACAATTTTAATGCAGTCTCCTTGATGTTTTTCCCTGACACGTTCATAATTATTATATCTGCCGGTGTACTGTGGCAAACTTTTTTTTGCATGCGCTTGAGCACTTATTAGGCTATGTATTTAGGCAATTAAAGACTCATGCTTAAAATGAAGAACTACTAGTCGACCAGAAAAATCTTTAGTTGAAGGCAGCCCTAGTCTATGACTTTAATTTGTGTTCTGAAGATGACAATGACAGAATTTTAATTTTTGGGTGAACTATACCTTTAAGACCTTGATTACTTTGATTCAGGCATCTTTACCTGTGGTTCGAGGCTAAACTCTGCAGGACAGGAGCGAGGATTTGACACCTCGGTCAAGGCAATGCCAAAAATAAATAAGGCAAACAAGCTGCAAACAAGCTGTTTATTAATTTGTGTTCAGAGTATGCAGACTGACATACAGTTCTTGTTAATGAAAAGGTGTGTTTGTCAATGAAGAAGTGCATAAATAACCTCATGTACTTTTGCTAATGCTCACCGTGTGTCTGTCTCGCCCCCAGACAAAGACGACCCAAATCCAGGTCCCTTCCCATCTCCTAGGGGTTCAGAACTGGAGCTGGGTCTGGATTTCGGACTCTCCACAAACACTGAAGAGGAAGCGGAGTCTTTGCGGAAAGTGGTTCTCACAGGCGACCCTCGGCTGGGAGACCCAGTGAACGAATCCCTGTCACGCAGCTGCACGTCAGGAATCTTCTGCGGGGAGGAGGGCGGCAGACGAAAGCCCATGCCGAGCGTGGAGCTGCTGTAGGCATCAGAATATAGAGAACCTCCAGGCTTATACAGGCTGTCCTCCAGATCGCTTTGCAGCGCTGCAGCAGAGTATGTACTGAGCGACCGCACCGAACCTCTGCGGTACAGACCTCCTGACACCGGGAAGCCAAAGGGATCGGCGATGGTGGCCAGGGACTGAGTAGAAGCGATACTAAGTCGACCCTCATGCACCAAGCTATAGGGATCAGCATAAAGACCCTCGTTCTTCAGGAGGACCATGCTTTTACCAGACATCTCCTCATCGGGTTTGACATCACGCCGCTCCAGGATGGCCGAGGAGGAAGGGGTTAGGCCTTGAGCCTGTGCGTGAGAGGGAGAAGGGTGGTGGGAGTGGGATGGATGCTGGGGACCCTGTTGGTGAGGGTGACCCGGACCAGCAAAAGAGGGAGGCCGACCTCCACTATAGGAGAGACGGGATCGGGAAGGGGAGCCGGAGGAGGGCGAGGCAGTGGAGGAAGGGAGAGTGTTGAGGCGACGGGTAGGTGACGAGTCCCGGGAAGAGTAAACCATCTCTCTCTAAAACAAGACAGAGAAAAGAAATTAACATTTTATGTTAATGTTATATCCAAGGGCGCATTAACGCATGGGCTTTAACGGACTAAACCCCAGGAGCCTACACTGGGAAGGGGGCCCATTTGCTTCAGGGAAAATCTATTTTTTAAATAACTGTTTGTATATATGGGAGTCTACAGCATTCTGTAAACAAACTCACACTCATTTTCAGCAATGCCCTGGTTGTAGTAGTCTACAGTGAATGGTTCAGTTTAGGCGCCCCCCACACAGTTTGCACAGTTGGTATGTTCCACGTGTTAAGTGGAACCAGTGTTGCCAAGTTTGCGGTTTTCCTGTGGAATTGGGATACTTAAGCACTGTTGCTGCCGGTTGTTTTAATGTCCGCTGGTTTAAGCGACCCCTTTTGGCAACTGGAATTCAAATTTACCAGGGGAAAGCGTGTTTTTTACACCCATGAACGTGATTTTTAATGGGAGAACCCCCTCGCAATGCGATTGGGCTAGTTTTGAGAAGCAATTGGGCGCGTTTTGTTGTGAAAACCTGGCAACCCTGAGCAGAACGCACAATGCATGTGCTAGCAATGAAGCCCAGCAAGAGAGTGTCTTTATGTTAACGTGCAGAGAAAGAGACAACAATGTTGTATGAAAGGAACTGGACTGGACAATTTTCTGTAACGTCATACAGTGCAAGTTCAGTACCTTGCGTGGATATAATCTGTATGTCAGCTGAAGGTTTTCGATTCTGTCACTGCTCCATCAAAGGTGCTGCTTTAAAGTCTCAATTTCAAATCCGGGGATGGAAAATTAGTAATTGCTTAAATGTGATCATTAACTTTAAAAGGCTATGACTTGAATAATTAAACACAAAAACACGTCTTGTTTCAAAATAAAAACACAGTTACCAATCACCAAATAACATTTATGCCAACATTCCAAGTGTTGTTTTGATCTCCTGATAATGAATAATGAATAAGAACATTCATATAATAATGAATATTTTGTGTGATTTATGGAGTTTGAATTTTAGCTAGGAAAGTTTTAATGGCACTTCATTTTCATATTACCTCCACATGCCTGTAATAACGTAGCATTTACTTTATCTAACGGCTATAATTCAACTGTTCCACAAGTGCCACCTTCTGGCAAATGAATGAATTTGCATATTCACTTATATCCACATTTTACACAGAAGATTGAATGTTAACTTGGATATCAGAAAGGGAAAAAATGAAATTTGACAAATAACTAACAAGAAGCTTAAAAAAACAAGTTTTCTGGGATAGGGGACCTACTGTAATGCTGTAGCCCGGGGCCTCTGGTTATTTTAATGCGCCCCTGGTTATATCCCTCTGAGTAATTTATTTGAATAATCTGTGTTCAGGTCTTAGAGGGAAAAAATTTATACATAAACGTAGAAATGATTAAAAGATGTCTTTCCTTGAAGGGAGTACCATTTGTGTCCATAACATTTAAAGTGCATTACACAGATCAAAAGTGGATTAGTTAACTTAAAGGATTAGTTCACTCCTGAATTAAAATTTCCTGATAACTTACTCACCCCCATGTCATCCAAGATGTTCATATCTTGCTTTCTTCAGTTGAAAAGAAATGAAGGTTTTTGAGGAAAACATTCCAGGATTTGTCTCCTTATAGTGGACTTCAGTGAGGGTCAACGGGTTGAAAGTCCAAATTGCAGTTTCAGTGCAACTTCAAAGGGCTCTATACGATGCCAGTTGAGGAATAAGTGTCTTGTCTAGCGAAAAGATGTATATACTTTTTAACCACAAATGCACTAGCTCTGCGATGCATGTCTACAACTTCACACATTATGTAATCACATTGAAAAGGTCACACGTGGTTAATTCTTCTGTGTACTTTGGTTCATAAAGGTAGGGTAGGGTGAAAATCGTCTGACATTGTTTTATCTTTTTTTGTAAAGGGTGTTTGACTTTCTTTGCATGTTTGCTTTGCAAACACTGGGTTGGTACTTCTACCTACATCCGTGTGACCTTTCCAACGAAACTACATAATGCATGAAGTCGAGCTAGTGCAAGATGAGCATTTGTGGTTAAAAAAGTATAGAAATTATTATTTTTTTAGAAAATGACTGATTGTTTACTCAGCTGGGATTGTGTAGAGTCCTTTGAAGCTGCATTGAAACTGTAATTTGGACCTTCAACCCACTGATCCCTATTGAAGTCCACTATATGGAGAAAAATCCTGGAATGTTTTCCTCAAAAACCTTCTTTTCAACTGAAGAAAGAAAGAATTTAACATCTTGGGTGACATTGGGCTAAATGATAAATTATCAGGAAATTTTAATTCTTAATTAAACACATATATTAATTCAGAATTCAGACATGATTTGTAAAGTATCCCATATCCACTTCATCACAAAAAAGCGTTTTCTATTATTCATAGAAGCAGAACAATTCAACATTAATATTTTTCCACTTACGTACATTCAGACGGTACAAAACAATTTTATTTCTCTAACAGCATATTTAAAATCCTATAGAAATCTATAGTAAAAAACACCTTCTTTCAAAAGCCACCAGTTCAATAGAATAATTCAGTTACATTCACAGTACTGTATAGGAGTGTTAAAGAGAAGTGGATATTAGCCAAAAATCATTCAAAAGTGAAAATGTGTTGCTGACAAATCAAACATCTCAAAGCACGAACAATCCTCTGAGGTTTAGAACGAAACCAAGAGCGGAGCTCTAGACTCATTGCCCCCATTCTCTCCTTCTCTCTCACTCTTTCTTTTCATCGGTCTGTAATTCAACTCCGGGGAGCTCCATTCACCCTATTCACTGCTTTCACCCAGTCTAGCTAAAGCTACTGGCATAACATTGGATTACATGACACTGTATTCAGATTTCACCACCGCTTCTGAGTGAGCGCATATACTTTACTAAGCTACAATGAGCAGAAGGAAGAGCTTTTACACTCTCCATTCATAAACACCAGGAAACCCACACTCAACTAATAGATGCTTTTTTCTGTTTTGTTGCGTCTCAGTATCTTTCATTCTCACCTCTCCTTTGCTACATCCTGCATATCATTTTATACATTTTATATCTGCTTGTCACTTTACTTGCATTTATACCACAGCTTGTTTTGTTTTATCTTAAGGCACTCATCCATCTTTTCTTTATATTTTTTGTTTCTTTTTCCCTCCTCGTCTCTGTTCGCTTTTGTTCCCCTACTCTGAGAGTCGTCGAACTTACTGAAGCATTACAGGGATATAGCTTGTTAGGCCGCGTACACGGACACACTAAAAGTGAATGCAAGTACACACTCCAGAGAACAGTTGACAGGTTCTGTACAGAGTTCTGCTGATGACAGTGAAATGGGTTTTATATATTCAGTCTCACACACACAAACAGCGAAGGACTGTAGAGTTTCAACTCAAGTGGTAATTTCAATGAATTCAATGCAGTCAAAAGGTGCAATGAGCTTGTCACTGCAGACTGCCACTTTGGAACCAATTTTATTTTATTTAAAATACGAAAGCGGCAATTAACCTAAAAAACTAATGTTTTATTTTAGAGGGTTGAATTTTTGTGCAGTATTAATTATTTTTAAGTGAAAACTGGAAAAAGCACAATCTCTCTCTCTCTCTCTGTCTCACACACACATACAAACACACACACATGTTGGGTTTCCATGCTTTATGGGGACATTCCATAGGCGTAATGGTTTTTATACTGTACAAACTGTATATTCCATTGCCTTACACCAACCCTACACCTAAACCTATTCCTTACAGGAAATTCTGTGCAGTTTCAGATTTTCAAAAAGCTTTATTCTGTGTGATTTATAAGCTTGCTTCCTCACTGAGAACAAAAAATGTCCTCACAAGGACAAGGAGTTTGGATATTGATATCTTTGTGGGTACATTTTGTCCCTGTAACGTAGGGTTTACCAGGACCACACACACACAGAGACAGACACGCATTGCATAAACATTTAGAAAGGGAATCTCATGTTCACTTTGTTTTTTGGACTAACAAAGTGAACATGATTAATTAATAATATTAAAATTAATATTATTGCTGTTTTATTCTATGTAACCAGAAACCATCAAATTAATCAGAATATGGACATTTTTCTCACAAAAAACGCATTGATTCCACTACAGGAGGCCTTTATTAACCCCCAGGAGTCGTGTGAGGCACTTTTTATTACGAATGGATGCACTTTGGACTTGTTTTGGACTGTTGAAGAGAAACACCCGCCCATGCCATTATAAAGCTTGGAAGTGGCAGGATCATTTTAAATATAACTCAGATTGCATTTGTCTGAAAGAAGGAAGTCATATACACCTAAGATGCCTGGAAGGTGAGTAAATAATGAACTAATTTTCATTTTTGGGTGTACTAACCCCTTAAGTGACTCTTTTAGTGTGTAAATAATTACTGGACCTAAATATATACTAAATAAACTAAACATAAACGATACTAGCTTGTTGTAGTAAATCTTTTGCCTATAAATCTTTAGCATCTCATTATCATAAAAGCAACCAGTCAGTGACTAATTACACTGATTTAAGTCTAAATTAATGAAAACTCATTCTACTTTCCCAAACCTGACAGCACTCTAAAAAACACACACACACAATCAAACACACACCCCACACAAACAGACAATAAACAGAAACTTTTGCATACATTAACAGACTCATGTCTAATGCTAGCTGAGGGACTCGTGTCTAAAAGCAGAGGGTATGAAATGGTAAAGACGTCTCACAGCAGAGAAGTAAAAACGAACATTTGATCAACAGTGTGACGCAACATGATCGCATTTCAAAGTCAACCCACATCAAACTCCTGTGGTAGCACAGCAAGCTCACAAAGTGAAACGAACTCCCAAGTGATACGCCAAAAACTGTGCATAATTCAAAAACCTCTGAGTTCAAGAACATCCCAATCTGAAAGACGTCGCTCAATGGATCAAACAACGGGTACTTCCCTTTAAAATATTTAACACGCAAAAAAAGAACCGTGACATCGATTTGAAGGTTCGGTCTGCCTTTCATCTTGCCACATACTGGGATCTACACCCTTAACCTTGTGATTTCTTATTTTTTGACTTGGAAAAGAAAGCATTTTTTAAATATGGATCATGCTTGGTGCCTTCTTTTACCCCTAAGCCCATGATGAGACAATGTAGGATGGCAAACAACATTTAGTAGGAATATCTCACCCTGAGGTCTCCATTGGCCAGATGTGCTGCAGGATAGGAGGCATAGATGGGCTCTTTGCGATAGATTTTAATGATACTGCGGTCCTGGATGTCCCTCACATCCTCCAGCTCGTAGAAGACGTTCCTCGCTTCGTCTTTGATCAAGATTGCCGTGTTCGGGGACTTTAGCATTCCCGCTGTCAGCTTCTGAGGGAACATGTGCACGATGAGTGCGTGCAAGGTCTCCAAACTGTTGAGCTCGTGGGTGATATGAACGCGCCTGGTCTCATCTCCAAACTGGAGGAAAAGGACACCTGAGGAAAGAGAAAGGGAAAAGTAAGAAGAAAGACTACTATGATAAAGATGGAAATGGTGAAACATACACTACTAAATGGAAGATTTATGTTTGAAAGGCATTTAAAATTTTTAACTAATACACTTAATGTGATGCATATTTATCAGACATACATGAATGAAATGGGTAAGAAACAGGTAGTATTTCTTTAATAGTACTAACAAACTGAATGTTTTTTTAAATACACAACAAGCAGGTCTATATATTTATCAATAAAAATCTCATATATTTATAAAACTAAATATTGCATGTTCCACACCTGTCCATTTTCACACCATGTACATACATTTTATGAATGAATTTTTGCATTCTGAAAATATGACTTCAATAAAATCAAACAGAGGCAAACTGCTAATAATTAAACTATGGTGTTGTTGAGTGCTGAAATCTCACATTAGGATAATTCCGTTTCAAATCAACCAAATTTCAAAAACTTCCCTGGCTCAAATGTTTGATTTTACTAATATTTTTCTGAAGATAGATACACTTGTATAGTGATGAAAGCCAACATATTAAATGCCATGGATGAATATTTACTGAGTAATCCACTATTTTGTAGAGGGAGGTCAAAATGTCAGTTTTCATCTGAAATTCAGAGGGGGGTAAAATGACTTCAGAAAGACGGCAGCAACACAATGTTATTTTTACACAGAGATTGGTAGTTCTATTAGTA
>JAHKKF010479737.1:0-10999 GCA_019740295.1 Labeo calbasu | reverse complement strand
CTCCTGGTATTTTAATAACAATTACAAAATAATTAAATTAAGCATATTTCTTTACCTTTTGAAACTTGGAAGGGTTCAGATTGCGCATATTTTTTATTATATTTCATTGTGTACAGTAACTGCTCTGTTCAAGCCAGTTCAGTTTTTGCTGATAATAATGGTTTGTTTTATGCAACCTGAAACATCACATCATAATAGTGTATCAAACAGTGCCACCTTGAGGAATAAAAGTGAATCACACTTATTGAGTCATTAGATCTTTAATTATTGCTGCACAGGAAAGATGTACTTAAACTGTTACATACCTCGGGTACACTGTTTACATGCAAATGAAACAGAAAACACACATTCCTTTTTACTTTTGTTCCTGTTTTATAATACTTATATTATATAATAAACAGACTGAATGAAAAACATGTTTTTTTCTCCTGAGTATGCATTTCATATTCTCATTATATCATCACATGCAAGATTTGTTTTCCTGACTATTACTGAATATGTCAGGCTTTACATGGTTAATTCTTCCATGCAAAAAAAAGGGTTATTTGATTATAAAGTTGTGTAAATAGTCATATAAGTGGCAGGACTACTTTTCCTGGTGGATGGATACTCATGTCATTCCTGTGGATGGATTTCTCTATGTAAAAAGGTTCTTGTGCAGATGTATTGTGTCAGAGTTACAGTGTGTGTTCATATGAATTGCTGTTGGGCTGAATGTGGCTCACAGAAGTGGGTGTGCTACGGCCTCCTCTTCTTCTGTGGTTATTAATGACCCTCTCCATCACCACATGAACCCTAAGCCATCTGGGGCTCTCGGGCCTCCTCTGTGTGTGTGTGTATTTGTGTATCTGTGCATCTTTGAAGAGGTATATAGCATTGCATGTACATTAGTTCAATCACATCTGGAAAACAAGCAACAACAGATATAGTTAAAATAATGCATACTGTATACACATTACATTACAATATACACATTTTATTAGGTGGCCTTAACTACTATGTACTTACATTAAAAATAAGTGCAATGTACTTATTATTGTCATATTGTACAGCACAACACTTTTGCTTCTATGTTTCTATTGAGGTGGGATACGGGTAAGGTTAGGGGCAGGTTTGGTGGTATGGGTAAGTTTAAGGGTGGGTTAAGGTGTAAGGGATGGGTCAACAGTGTAATTATAAATGTAATTACAGAAATTAATAACATATGTAAATATATATAGGTATTTTTAAAAATATAAGTACAATATAAAACATGTATGTACACAATAAGTGCATTGTACCACATGATTAATTTAAATGTAAGTACATAGTAGTTAAGGCCACTTAATATAAAGTGGGAGCTTATTTATGATTTAATATGCAAGACAGTAATTGATAATTACAAAAATGAAGGGCATATGAAATACACATATAGTAAATGTTGACTGAAAATGTGAACTAGTGAATAACTAATAAATATTTTATTATTGTATTTTATTAAAACATATAACAATAACAATAATGTAAGTCAATAAATATTGCTATTTATAACAAATAATTATAGTTTTATAATAACTATTATTAATGCAATACAATATTATTATTATTATTATTATTATTATTATTATTATTATGATAAAATTCAATAAAGGCTAATAATATTCATTAATTAATAATAATAATAATAATAATAATAATAATAATAAGATATTTTTTAATATTTATTATTATTATTTTTATTATTATTAATAATAAAGCCAATAAATAATTTTACTAATAAATATAAAATTATATATTCTTTTCAAAATGAACATTATAATGATTATTATGAATAACAATAATTTAAGGATTTGATTAATATTATCCATGGTAATACAATGATATTAACAATAATAAAATTCATTATTATTATTACTATTATTATCATTATTATTACATTATAATTATTTATTATCAATAACAATTTATTGACAACAACTAAGTATTTAAATGATTATGATGATGATGATAACAAGAACAACAACAACTACAACAACAAGGGATAATAATAATAATAATAATAATAATAATAATAATAATAATGATGATGATGATGATGATAATAATAAATCAATAAAGTCAATAAATAATTTTACATCAAATAAAATATTATTATTAAATTATATATTCTTTTTAAAACAAACATGATCATATTTATTGTGAATGACAATAATGTATTGATTTGATTAATCTATTATGGCAACAATAATGATAATAACAATAATAAAATGTATTATTATTACTATTATTATTATAGCATAAATCAATAAGTCAATAATAGTAATAACAATTCTGTTAAATTGGTTGGATAATTATGTTTAGAATGGTATTTGTGATATTTAAATTGTGTATAATAATGTATTATTAATATTGTTTGTGGTTACTAGTGTATACTTAATAAAAAATAAAAATTTTATTTAATAAATAAATAAATAATAAAAGAAAGGACCAGACAGTCAAACTGGCAACTTTTCACTCATTCCTGAGGAAAAATTCCTTTGCATTTCACTATTCCTCAAAAGTGTAAATACCTGGCCATATTTATCACAATATCAGAATTGTCTCCCATTAAAACCTTGACAATACCACTGTAATTTAATGCAATTTAAGATAACTATATACTCTTTCTTACAGTCGGCTCACACTAGAGTTTTATAACTTCATTGCTGACTGTTTAAATTCAAATCTATTGCTGATTCATACCATTTTTTTTAGGCCAAACCTTGTTCACTTCTCCCAAAAAAGTAGATATATACTCGTTCTTGTTCAATGAATCAACTATTCTGCCATCTTTTTTCCCACAGGTATGGGGATGAATACACTCCCATGAAAAAAGGGGAAGCGGGGGGATATTTTTAGCCTAGACCTTGTTTCTGATTTGTGACCACCGAAAGCAGACTCGTTTAGCATTGCAGACATGAATAAATATATCTAAAATACTACAGCATGTGATCTGTGGTACAGTGGGTAGTGCACGTTTTTGTTGTTGTTTTCAAAAGGTTCGAATTCTGCATGCAACATGCCCTTATATCTTCCAGCACTTTCTTGTCTTTTGACTTTATATTGTAGGCAAAAGGTCAATGCAAGTTTCTTTTGCATGTGTTAAATATCTGAGTTTCCACATTCAAACAATGAGCGAGAATATGAGTCACATCCAGACATGCTTTCTCTTTTTAAGTTACTCTGATCAGCCGACATCTTTTGTGGGATCTAAAGTTCAAAAAAAGCTTTGTTTCTTTGCCCGATGGTTCTTTGTCACTCTGAATTTGGTTGCCTTCCTGTAACTGTACTTCAAGCAAAGGTTTCTATAGTGATCTCAGCAGCTATTTCCTACAGACAAAAGGCGAACAATGCATCACTTAACAGAGATGTCTTGCTTAAGCTTTGACCTGCTTTCTACCCCAAAGAGGAAGAGACAGTGCCTGCAGACACAGGGCCGAACACAAAGGAGTCGTAAAATATCACAGGGTAATACACACGCACCAAAACAAAGTGGCAAGCCCAGACAAAAAGGCATCTGTAAATATTGCTGGTCAAGGCGGCAGCATGCTGAACTTCTGACCCTCTGGATAACCCCAGATGTCTGTGATTTAAGACAATTTGGTCATTATTTGCATGTTACTGACACATTACGAACACTGAGACTCACCCTGTGTCTCGATTTGCGTGCTATCCACGTATTAGTGCATCTAATATTATACTACGTGAGTCAGATTGCCTGGACGATGGTGGATTTTTTTAAAACTTTGTTGGCTAATATTGCTAACGTTGGTTCATGGAAAAGGAGTAGCTTGCGATTGTTCTCTTTCAGCATTGTAAGTTGAAGAAATCTTGCAAGGAATGCGAGGCCAATAACTGTTATTCTATGTATGAACCTAGTGTTATTTAACTAATGCTAATGCTAGCTAAATGCTAATGCAAACACAAGCAGTATGTGAAAAAGGAGCTATTCATATCCAGACACTATGTGGTAGTATAAAACACTGCATATTTTTTACTGAACACAAAAAAGCACTTTTTCATTGCCACTTAAATTTATACTTTTAAGGTGCAAAACACAAGTAGGTGAAAGCAAATCATTCTGAGAGGTGTCAAATTGCAATGCATAATGGAATGTGTGTATTCTGTTAGTAAATTCAGTGTTAGTAAACATTAGATTAGGTTTAGAAATGGTTTGAAGAGAATCTTGCTGAGGAAAACTGGTATTAAAAACATTATTATAGATATGGAATAACAGAATGAAAATATAAAAAATGTAATTGCAACTTTTTATTTTATAATTCTGACATTTTCCTTGCATTTGCAGGTTTATTTTTTGAAATTCTGTTTTTTTTTCCCCCTCTCTGAATTCTCTACATTTCGCAGTTCTGATTATTCCCCGGAATTCTGAGTTTACATCTTGTAATTCAGAGTTTTTTTTCTTGGAATTCTGAGTTTACATTTCACAGTTCTGACTTGTTCCCCAGAATTCTGAGTCTACATTTCGCAGTTCAGACTTATTCCTCGGAATTCTGAGTTTACATCTCATAATTCAGACTGTTTTCCTTGGAATTCTGAGTTTACATTTTGCAATTCAGAATTTTTTCTTGGAATTCTGAATTTACATTTCACAGTGTTGACTTATTCCCCAGAATTCTGAGTTTACATCTCATAATTCAGACTTTTTCCTTGGAATTCTGAGTTTACATTTTGCAATTCTGATTTTTTTTTCTTGGAATTCTGAATTTACATTTTACAGTGTTGACTTATTCCCCAGAATTCTGAGTTAACATCTTATAATTCAGAGTTTTTTCCTTGGAATTCTGAGTTTACATTTCGCAGTTCTGATTATTCCCCGGAATTCTGAGTTTACATCTTGTAATTCAGAGTTTTTTTACCTTGGAATTCTGAGTTTACATTTCACAGTTCTGATTATTCCCTGGAATTCTGAGTTTACATTTCGAAATTCTGATTTTTTTCCCCCTCGGAATTCTGAGTTTACATTTTACAACTCTGATTTTTTTCTTGGAATTCTGAATTTACATTTCACAGTGTTGACTTATTCCCTGGAATTCTGAGTTTACATCTCATAATTCAGACTTTTTTCCTTGGAATTCTGAGTTTACCATTTCATAGTTCTGACTTGTTCCCTGGGATTCTGAGATTACATCTCATAATTCAAACAGTTTTCCTTGGAATTCTAAGTTTACATTTTGCAATTCTGAATTTTTTCTTGGAATTCTGAATTTACATTTCACAGTGTTGATTTATTCCCTGGAATTCTGAGATTACATCTTACAATTCAAACTGTTTTCCTTGGAATTCTGAGTTTACATTTCACAGTTCTGACTTGTTCCTTGGAATTCTAAGATTACATCTCATAATTCAAACAGTTTTCCTTGGAATTCTATGTTTACATTTTGCAATTCTGATTTCTTTTCTTGGAATTCTGAGTTTACATCTCATAATTCTAAATTTACATCTTGTAATTTTGACTTCTTTCTCAGATCTCAGAGTTTACATTTCACATTCAAACTTTTTCCCCTAGCATTTTAACAGAATTGCAAGATTCTAATTCTAACTCAGAATTGCAATTGTGAGAAGAATTTGCAAAAATTTGCAATTACATTTTATTACATTTTTAATTTTATTTTATATTATATCATAAGCTTATATAAATAAACTCTATTACACGTTTGAGTACTAGCATTTGCTTCCATCATAACAATGTACAGAACAAGAAATATATTCTGATAAAAGTTAGTCATTTTTAGATTAACTTTTCCAAATGCATTGACCAATCGTTTGTGTAAATTTTTGCGTTACTGAGTACATTTCTGGTCTATGTAAATGAGGACGTAGTCTCAGAGATACTGGGAGAAAAGAGTTACTGAAGAAACTGAAATGGCAGCATCTGCTAGGCCATCTGATAGGGTGCTTCAACACATCAAACGCTCTCGGACTAGACCGAGAGGATAAGAGATTTACTGAGAGGATATTTCTTCCCAGACAAAACAAATGCTACTTGTGACTCTCTAAACCAGGGACCCAGGAGGTGGAGGGGGTTTACATAGCGGAGCTCGGCTCATCCTCTTAATTTGCAGGACCAAGAAAGTTTGTGAAAAGGCCCAAATCTACATGCTGGGGGCTTAGGACAGCGGCCGCTCAATGGGCCAGTTTAGTCATCACAGCAGGACTGGGGATTTGTCATAGATCCGAGTCTCTCACTCAGCGACACCAAACCGCATCCATCCACTTTCTGTTCGGACACCAAGAAGGACGATTTCTCCGACAACCATCCGAGAACATCTTAGATCAACAGAACCTCCTCCGAGGTCTTTTTGTTTGCGCATCAGTGCATTAATCCGTGCCTCCAAAGTCTCTCGCCGCAAACGCTGGTAGACCACCACTCCTCTCCCTCTCCGCCCAAGGCAGCGGTGCCAAACCGAGCTGCTTTCTCATGTTAATCACACACTTTGTCCCAGGGTGGATTATCCTGCCGTGCCTTTTGTTCCAGCCCCTAGCAGAGCCCCGCGAGGTCGACCTCGGCCTCCGCCTCAGACACAAAGATCTCTCGCGCACGCAGCCCAGCGCTGAGCACGTCCCTCCACACACAAATTAGTCAGGCACAATCCAGCACTCACGGCGAAGAGGCCCCTCGCTCGTTAAAAATGACTGCACATGCTGCCCAACCGCCAGCGTGAGATGCAACCGAATGGGAGCCCATTTTGAAGAGCTTGTTATGGCAACGCACGAAACAGATCTGGACGCTGATGTGTCATGGCATCCCATAATGCATTGTAAAGTTCACTAGTCACTACACTTCTTAAGGGAAAGATTCAGAAGTAATTCTGGGTTTGGGTTGATTCTGCTTCTCCAGTTTGTTTCCTGAGAAAAAACTTACAACATTATCTTAAACTGCTCAGGACTGTTCTCAAAGCAGAAAGGCAACCAAAAGTCATTGTCTATTTAGTTCTAGCTATCTAGTTATTGTCTATTTATTGTCTATTTTTGTTGCATATGGAGGATTTTTTTTAAGAACAACGCTTAAAAGTTGAAACATCCCTGTTGAAAAAAACAGTATGTGCTGGTTAGGTATGTTTTGAAACAAGGCAGCTGGTTTAAGCTGGTCCTTAGTTGGTCCTGAGCTGCTTATAAGCTGGTTATGAGCTGGTTTAAGCTGGTCATGTGCTGGACCTAAGCGACTAGCTCCTGCTCAGGACCAGCTCAAAACCTATTTATAACCAGCTGATGACCATCTTAAACCAGCTCATGACTCATTAATATTTTCACCAACAATAAATGGTTTTAAGTCAGTTATTAGGGGTTTAAGCGTGAACACTGAAACCCTATAGTAATTGTTAGAATGGCCAAGCATCAGAAATATCCACATAAAACTGATTGTGCAGACCAAATAGTAAGTCGTAGAGACCTGAAACTTGGAGGGATGGTAGTACTTCCACTGTCTACAACGCCATCAAGGCTCACCTCAATCAGCTTGATGGGGGCGCTACAGCGATCAAAAGTACGAAATTGCTGATAACCCCAAACCCATTCATCATAGGCTCAAGTGTTGGAATCCTTGGCACTCGTCGGGCAAAATTAATGCCTCGGTTTTGTCTGTTGCCGAAATTTTGGGGTATTTGGATTTCTTGAAAAGCCTACTTTCGCAACTAGTCCTGGGTTTTTTGTGCGATCGGAACCAAACCAGTGCAGGAAGAATCTCTGGAGAGCGAATATCAATACTTATAAAAAAGTTGATCTTCCGACTCTCTGTTGCAAAGGGACACCAAAACAGCTATAACTTTTAAACGGAATGAGATAAGTTCACCAAAGTCACAGTTTGTTTGTAAGAGCTGAATCTGAAGTCACATGAAAAAAGTTGTGGAGCTTGGCCACTTAAGAGGGAAAAAACATAAACACGGCCATAACTACGTGATCGTATGCGCTCTTAGTCCAAAGTGCCACAAGCATCTATAAGGACATTTGGGTGTCTCAAAAAACATGGCCGCCATTGGACGATGAATTTTGAGCACCTGTTAGACAAGGTAAACGGAGGTCGATCAGAATGAAATTCGGTGGGCCTGTTTGTCTCACGGTCCTAAAGGTCTGTGAGAAATTTGAAAGAAATTGGCCACTAGGTGGCAATATTGCATTTTTCAAGGGTGTAAACAATTGTATATTGCATGTTGCACATACACATGATATTCGTATCATATGATATATTGCCGTCAATCAAACCGAAGATGTAAAAACATCCTTTCGCAAGCTAGTCCTAGGTTTTTCGCTCAATCTGGGCAAAAATACTGTGGTACAATTCTCTGGACTCTCTAGGTAAATATTTATCAAAAAACATTAAAACTTACCCTTTGGGAAGCTATAACAGGGATGTTTAGAAAAGGGGCCTGTCCAAACATACCCAAAAGCCTATAAAGCCTAAAGGAAAACTCAAAACTTCATGAAACCTGGTGAGCATATGCGGCAGGTGATTCTAAACAAGCATGTGAAGTTTTAGGGAGATCGGACCACAGCTGCCGCTATAACAGTGACAAATGACAAAAACTATATTTCTATGATAAATTACCTATATTTGTCTAATTGCTTTTCTTATTCAAAGATTTAGGTGGTTACAGGCTTGCTGAATAATATGTAATGATTTTATATGTGCTTAAATGCCTTAAAGCATTTGAACCCTTTTTGCCATTAATTATAATAATCCAGTGAGATTTTTGTTTGCACAAGGAATCTGACAACAACCAGTATGCTCCACCCAGAGATCTGATCTCATCATCATCCAAGACAGACTAAATCCAGAAGAGCTGTGGCAACGTCTCCAAGATACATAAAGAAACCTTCCTACAAAGTTCTCAAAAAAGAACACCAAGATTTCTCATTAAATTCGTCCAATTAGGTTTTATTCTTCCTTTATCCCAGGGAATCATGGAGAAACATCTGAGACCATAAACATCTAAGAAGTTGATTGAATACCATTTCTCTCTGAGATATCACATCATAATCATTAAGAGTGAAACAACCCAAAGGAAATCTCTGAATATCTCAGTTGCTTCTCATAGAAAGTAATAAGATTAAATGGAGTCTTGCTAAAGTCTTCTGCATCTTTATCTATTAAGAAAAAAGTCCAATAATTTCACATAAAGAGATCTCTCATGTCTCAAACTGAGCTCAAATTGGTGTTCCAGATACCATTTTGCCAGAACAACTGTCCCACTGGTCTGCATTGTAGTTTCTCCTTGAATTTAAGAGAAATGACTGAGACAAAGTATTAAAACAAAACAAAGATCTCTAGATCGTGAAGTATCAAAAAGTCTCTGAGCGATACTCCTCTGGACGTCACACCCTATGAGGCTCTCAGAGAGTAAGATACGCATCTAATACTTGTCATAGCTCTTGTTTACTCTCTGACATGTTCTGTGTGTTTGGCGTCAGGGCAGATCCAGTCTTCTCCTCTCAACCCTACGATGCTCAATAATTCTACAAGCTCTCACAGGTTTGTTAATTAGAGACATGCTGAGCCCTCAGGACGTACAACGACAACCAGCTTCTGCACAGTAGCCTTAACCTCATTTGAACCAATTCAGGCTGAGAATGGAGGGATTGCAAGGCTCATCTGATGTCTGAAATCTAATAGTGTTCAGTCACAGCACTTTTAAGCACTGATTGGAAATTTTGTTCGACCCACATTTTACTGTTGGAAACTACAGTTAATTATATAGTTTGCAAAATGAAGTTAAGGCATGCATTTATTGAAAGTAGGGAACACATACTGATCATGAATTTGTAACATTTTAACTACTGTTGGCAACAATAGATTTTGGCAACTATAATGGATTATCATGTTAAAGGTATGCATATAAAAGCATTTGTAATAAAATTATGACACAGAATGTATTGGCTTGTCCTGCCAAGTTGAATGAAAATCAAATACATTGATTAAAACGTAATATAAACATGTTGATAACTTGCTGACAGACAGTTCTAGAGCAAAATTATTGGGAAACAAAAACCAGACTATAAAATAATCTCCCAGTTTTTCCTTGAAGACACAGAGGTATTTCTTTCTCATAAAGTAATTGGCCACCCAGGCTTTCTCTTGATTGGGGCGTTATTTTTTCTTCCACACACGTGGATGTCGTCCTTTTGCCAAGAGTTTCCCTCCCGCATGTCCAACCAACAGATAGCAGAGTTACCATGGAGAACCACCAGAGACTCAAAGAACGAAAACAAGGCTGCCAGAGAGAATTCTTTTGACTGGCTTTTAAATAGCATCTTAAATTTTTAAGTTTATTTTAAATGCTATAAAAAAATAGACCAGTAAGCAACCACCCAGAAACTTTTACAGTTTAGCATACTTTTAAAAAGAGGACTTATTACGAAAATAGTATACTTGCAAAAAAGAATATACTTAATAGCTAACAGAATGTAATATTTTCAGGCATGTTAAGTAATTAATAAAAGTGTGCAGAGCTGGGTAGATTACTTACAAATTGTAGTTTGTTACTGATTACAGATTATATGATGAAAACTGTAAATAGTAATGTAAAAAATAATCGGCCAGTATTTGGTAAAATACAGTTTTTGAAAGTGAAAAGGAACATATAATTTACAGTGAAACTGCGATACATGAGTTCCCTGCGATACATTTCACCTTTGATGTTTTTTTCTTTCTTTTTGAAATAACTGTCTCTACACTGACCAAAATTATAAACGCAACACTTTTGTTTTTGCCTCCATTTTTCATGAGCTGAACTCAAAGATCTAAGACTTTTTCTATGTACACAAAAGGCCTGTTCCTCTCAAATATTGTTCACAAATTTGGAAACAATTAATGGCCACTCTAAAGTGTGCAGTTTTACTGTATTGGGGGGTCCAGAGTCCGGGGTCCAAAAACCAGTCAGTATCTGGTGTGACCACCATTTGCCTCACACAGTGCAACACATCTCCTTTGCATAGAGTTGATCAGGTTGTTGATTGTGGCCTGTGG
>JAHKKF010479705.1:0-10250 GCA_019740295.1 Labeo calbasu | reverse complement strand
AAATACAGAAAACATGGTAACATCGTGAAATATTATTGCAATTTATAATAGTGGATTTCTTTTTTAATATGCTTAAAAATAAAATTTATTCCTTTGATGCACAGCTAAATTTTCTATAATAATGACATCATTACTCTAGCCTTCAGTGTCAAATGATCCTTCAGAAATCATTCTAATATGCTGATTTATTATCAATGTTGGAAACAGTTGTACTGCTTAATATTTATTTAACAGAATTCTTTGATGAATAAAACATTGAAAATAACAGCATTTATTTAAAATGGAAATCTTTCGTAATAATATACACTACCGTTCAAAGTTTGGGGTCAGGATATTTTTCTTTCTTTCTTTCTTTCTTTGAAAGAAATGAATACTTTTATTCAGCAACGATGTGTTAAATTGATAAGATGTTATAGTAAAGACTTATATTGTTAGAAAATATTTCTGTTTTGAATAAATGCTGCTCTTTTGAACTTTTGACATCAAGGAATCCTGAAAAAAAGTCTCACATATTCCAAAAACATATTAAGCAGCACAACTGTTTCCAACATTGATAATAAATCAGCTTATTAGAATGATTTCTGAAGGATCATGTGACACTGAAGACTGGAGTAATGTCTGATGAAAATTCAGCTTTGCGTCACAAAAATAAATTACATTTTAAAGTATATTAAAATAGAAAAGTGTCATTTTAAATTGCAATAATATTTTCTAATATTACTTTTATCTGTATTTTTGATCAAATAAATGAAATTTTGATGAGCATAAGAGTCTTCTTTAAAAAACATTAAAAATCTTACTGATCCCAAACTTTTAAATAGCAATGTAAATCCATAAAACCTTAAATCAGGGTTTCCATGGGTCTTAAAAAAGTCTTAAAAAGTCACTTTTCTGTGAATTAAGGCCTTAAAAAGTTCTTAAATCAGAGTAGCAAGTCTTAAATTCATATGATCATGGCATAAATCATGGTGTTTAATTTTAAAGTGAAGCGAAAGCATAATTTCTGTGCTACAGGCTTAAGTCGCTCAATATTCATTAAACAATACACAGTAGATGGCAATATGTGCTGCTTCATCTGTCAGTCACCCGAAGAACTTGTCGTTTTGATTTTTTTATAGTAATAAAATTTATTTAGTTCAGTTAGAGAACAGACAATACAAATAATACTGAACGTGGCTGCTCAATGCAGTGTGCCGAACGACAGTCGCGTCACATTTCATTTATCACATGAGAAGAGAGTGACAAGAAGAGAGACGTGAGAAAGACAAGACTATGGTGGAAGAGTTTCAAAACAAAATGCAAAAGCGCCTGTTTTGAAAATATTTTGGATTTTGAAAAGAGACTTCTGCCATTTATCTAAGGTGATAAGTTTCATATTTATTTGGTTCCACAGCATTTGCTGATTTTTATTTATTTAAACTGTGTAATTTTTTTTTTTTAATATTACATCAAGTTGTATCTATGTTTCTTATTTATTTGGTTACACAGTGTTTACTGGTTTTCAGTTTTGTATACCTATTAAACTTTTTGTAAGTTATTATTTTATATTAGGTATATAACATGGTGTATTATTATTCGTTTGGTTAATAAAAGTTTGTTAGGTAAACTCGAAAGTAAAATGCGCACATCGCTTTTACAGGCTACTTAAAGAAGAAGTCCACTTCCAAAACAAAGACTCGCATATAATGTACTCACTCCATTGTCATCCAAGATGTTTGTCTTTCTTTCTTCAGTCGTAAAGAAATTTTGTTTTTTGAGGAAAACATTTCAGCGTTTTTCTTTATATAATGGACTGATATGGTGCCCCGATTTTGAACTTCCAAAATGCAGTTTAAATGCGGCTTCAAACAATCCCAAATGCGGTTGAAAACGACCCCAGCCGAGGAAGAAGGGTCTTATCTAGCAAAACAATCGGTTATTTTCATTAAAAAATAAATGTATTGAGCATTCTCAAACGCTCGTCTTGCCTTGCTCTCGTTGAACTCTGTGTTTTCTGGCTCAAGACAGTTAGGTTATGTCGAAAAACTCCAAACGTATTTTCTCCCTCAACTTCAAAAGTCATTTCAAAATCACGCTACATCACTGCAGAAGTACTGACCCAATGTTTGCAACGTAAACATGCAAAGAAGATCAAACACCCTTAACCAAAAAAGGTAAAACAGCGATATAGGACGATTTTGAAGTTGAGGGAGAACATGAGATGGGAATTCTTTCGACATACCCTAACTGTCATGAAAAACAGTTTAGGCAGAGTGAAACAAGACGAGCGTTTGACATTAAAAAGTATATAAATTGTATTATTTTAATGAAAATAACCCATTGTTGCGCTAGATAAGACCCTTCTTTCTCAGCTAGGATCGTTTACAACCGCATTTGGGATCGTTTGAAGTCGCATTTAAACTGCATTTTGGAAGTTCAAAATCAGGGGAACCATATCAATCCATTATATGCTGAAATGTTTTCCTCACAAAACATAATTTCTTCATGACTGAAGAAAGAAAGACATGAACATCATGGATGACAATGGGGTAAGTACATTATATGTGAATCTTTGTTTTGGAAGTGGAGTTCTCATTTAAAACTGAAGGCAGGTGAAGAAAAGAGGGAAAACTCGAATTAACTAAAAACAAACAACTGCGAAGGAAAGTGAGGAAAAGAGTAAAACATGAACTATACTTGGAGAACATATTGCTGTATTGTTTTGTCTTTGGGTTTTTTTTTTTTTTTCCTTTAAATTTTCTTAAGTTGGTCTTAAAATGTTTTTAAAAAGTCTTAAATTTACCCTCATAAAACCTGCAGAAACCCTGTTAATATTGTTAATACCCTGTTGATACTGTATTTTTTACTGTAAAGTTCTGGCAACCACAGCTGCTTTTGGTGCTGTAAATTTCACAGATTTCAGATTTGTCAGCATGTTGTTATTTTGTCCAGGTGAATGCGGTAGATAACCTAGGTCAGACGGCACTACACCGCGCAGCTCACTGCGGCCATCTGCAGACGTGTCGTATACTCCTGAGTGCAGGATGTGACCCACTCATCACTTCCCTACAGGGCTTCTCACCCTCCCAGCTCGCCAATGAAAGCATTCAGGAGATACTGCAAGGTGACGTTTAGTTAAAATTCACTATTTATGTCCTTTTTGACTATCTGAGTTTCGTCTGCGAAACAAGCAGAATATTCATGCTAATTCATTATACATGTAGAGTATTTACTATTGAAAAGGTCTGCTTAGTTTTTTTTAGTTTACCATAGTATAAAGCAGGGTTTGACGCTTGCTTTTTTCCCCAAGGAGCACATTCTCCTGAGCTGAGAAATTTAGGAACGCATTAAAAAATAAACAATCTACTGGCTTAAACACACAGTTCTCATTGACTGTGAACTGCTCTGAAACCGCTGAACATGCAGCAGCACCACATTTTTACTTTGAAGCATGTAGCACTCATATTTATTTAATGAAATCATTGCCTTTTGAAGTTTAATGATCACATTAGGCTCTATGACGGTTCCTGTTTTTTCATCTCCAAATTTAAGACCTCTTAAACTAATATTTAATACATATGTTATACCAGTAAAATATTTAAGACTTTTTGTGATCTTAAAGTTCAACTGAATTTTTAAGGGTCCACAAGGGCTTTTATTTCCAATTGCTTCTAAATATTTTTTACAGTTCACAGTTACACACATCGTCTCGTATCCGGGTGAAACATTCACACTGTCAAGCCCTGTGAAGTGCTAAAGTGCCATGCTTGCAGTTATAGAATTTTTTTTTTTCATTATAGAGGGAGCATACACAGGCAACTCGGATACAGACAGGCAGCTGTTAGAAGCCTCCAAATCAGGAGATCTGGAAGTCGTAAAGGTGAGGACAAAAAAAAAAAGACACCAAAAAGTGTGACTTTTTCTTCAGTGTAGTTTTTAAATTATTATGAAGTTGTTTATATCATTAGGACTGATGTATTGTTTTTCCATTTCCATGTAGAAGCTCTGTACTCTTCAGAACGTGAACTGTAGAGATGTGGAGGGAAGGCAGTCCACACCTCTGCACTTCGCTGCAGGATACAACCGCGTGGCTGTGGTGGAGTATCTGCTGCAGCACGGAGCCGATGTTCACGCTAAAGACAAGGGGTGAGATGTGCACCTCTTCAAAGCCACAGCAAAATAAATGATACTTTTCCAGAATTGACTAGAGCTTGCGATTCTCAAATGAATAAGATAAGTCTGTTTACTCCAAAATAATACAAAAACAATAAATAGAAAGCATCTTACTATTTCACTCTTCTATGGAGGCCCAGACCTGCAGAAATTAAAAGAAAAAATGAATTAATTAAATAAAAGAATATAATAATAGGAACATATATAATGGGATATATGACTTCATAAAGCAAATACATTTTTTAATTAAATTTAGTCCTGAATTTATATTTGTATTATATTTTCCTTCATTTATTATTTTTTGTATTTATTTGTAACTTCATTTTGTCTTTGTTTTATCAAGTCAAGTAAATATCAAGTTTATTTATTTTCCTATTATTACATTTATTCATTAATTTATTCATTTTTATTTCTGCAAGTTTGGGTCTACATTAAAATAATAAAAATGTACATCATATATAAACAGACATGACATTTATAGAAATAGACATCCTCTCTCTCATTAAACGGATAAATACATTTAAATTTTCTATTAGCTTATGTAATTTTTATTTTTAAATTTCATTTTTATAGTTCATATACAGTTTATGAAAAATACAAGTATTAAAATGACTGTAAAATTAATGAAAAAAATAGTAAAACATGAAAATATGTTTCAAAAAAGTACTGTTTTAGTTGCTATTTAGTTGTTAATTTAGTAATGTAATTATGTAGTTGCTAATGTAAACTGTGTAAGAACTTCTTGAATCATGTAATTAACACAGGTGCAACAAATACCAAAAAGACACATGATTGCATATTGGTTTTAAGTAAAATTGTCTCTGTTTTGTGTGACATAGTGGTCTGGTTCCCTTGCACAACGCCTGTTCCTATGGGCATTATGAGGTTGCTGAGCTCCTCGTTCTTCATGGTGCTGTGGTTAACGTGGCCGACCTGTGGAAGTTCACCCCACTGCATGAGGCGGCCGCCAAGGGCAAATATGAGATCTGCAAATTGCTGCTTCAGGTATTGAAAAGCTCAGATTGAACTCCATTGTTCAGTTTAAAAAGTCATTTACACTATGGCAGCAAACTTTGTTTAGCACTACGTCCACTACAGTATAATGAAGTTCTACACCTTGATACAGCATGGTGCTGACCCGACCAAAAAGAACCGTGATGGAAACACCCCTCTGGACTTGGTGAAGGACGGAGACACAGACATTCAGGATCTGCTCCGGGGAGACTCAGCACTGTTGGACGCCGCCAAGAAAGGCTGCTTAGCTCGCGTTAAAAAGCTCTGCACTCCAGACAACGTAAACTGTCGAGACACGCAGGGGCGGCACTCCACCCCACTGCATTTGGCAGGTAGGTGTGGATCAGAGTATGATGCTTTCACTTAATACTGTATGCAGTATACAGTGAATATGACATAGCATGCCAATAAAAACAGTGCACCAGGGTCAAAATCAAGGAAGTATAACTTTTTTAAGTGTAAAACCAGAATCTGGAGACTCATTTAAACACTCTAGCTTTGTCAGACCTGCTACATTTGTATTTTTTCTGTATTTACATTTATATTTTTTTAATTAAATAAATTTAAGTGATATTTGGTCCCAGACCCCATTTTGAAAACCTCTTGCCTAATGGAAATTAATACTTACGACAACTATTTTTATTATATTTAACATTTCTGTCCAAAGAAAAGAAATCATATTGGCTTCTTTTAACCAAGTTTAATATGATTTTTCTCCATATAGTGGACTTCAATGCACTTAGGCAGGTTGACGGTCCAAATTGCAGTTTCAGTTCAACTTTAAAGGGCTCAATGTGATCCCAGCTGAAGAATAATGGTCTTATCTAGTGAAACAATTGGTCATTTAAAAAAAAAAAAAATAGTATATACTTTTCACCGCAAATGCTCATCTTGCACTAGTTCTGTGATGCATGTCCGCACCTTGATGCATTACATAATCACATTGGAAAGGTAACACATGGTCAGTTCTTCGTCTGTGTACTCTGGTTAAAAAGGTAGTGTACAGCAAAAAACTCTTTCAAAATTGTTTGACATTTGTTGTTTTACCTTTTTTTTTTTTTTTGTAAACACTGGGGCGGTACTTCCGTCTACGTCATGTGTGAAGTCAAGCTAGTTCAAGACAAGCATTTGTGGTTAAAAAGTATACACTTTTTTTTTTTTTTTTTTTTTTTTGAAAATGACCTATCGTTTTGCTAGATAAGACCCTTATTCCTCGGCTGGGATCATGTAGAAGCCTTTGAAGCTGCATTGTAACTGCAATTTGGACCTTCAACCCTATGACCCCCATTGAAGTCCACTATACAGAGAAAAATCCTGGAATGTTTTCCTCAAAAACCTAAATTTCTTTTCATCTGAAGAAAGAAAGACATGAACATGGGGATGAGTAAATTATCAGGAAATTTTTATTTTGGACGTGAACTATTCCTTTAACTAAACTGCATGCGTCAGGCTTAGACTGTGCATAACATGAAGAAAATTTCAACATTTTGTGAACATGACAGTCCTATTCTAAGGGCTCAAGTGTTCAAATAAAGAGTAAAATACCTGAAATATGAAAAAAAAAAGAAAAAATTAAAAAGGATATCCTCATGTGTTTGTTTTATGTGTATGATTAGCTGGATATAATAACCTGGAGGTGGCTGAATATGTGCTGCAACACGGGGCGGAGGTGAACTCTCAGGATAAAGGTGGTCTCATTCCCCTCCACAACGCCGCATCTTACGGGGTGAGTGCTGCTTAGTAAAATCTCCATATATAAATAATAATACAAAAAATCAAGTTTTACTCCAAAAAACTTCGCTTTTGAAAACTTTGGTTTGGTTTAAAGTCGTGACAAAAAAGTCAAATTTGATGCAAATGTTGGTTTATATTGGTTTCTATTGAATTTCATTGTGAATTTTCTATAAGTTTCTTTCTTTTCTTGTAATTTAAGAATTTCTATTTAATGAGCAAAATTGGCAATTATTAATTTATTTTATACAACAGTTAATTGTGGTCTTACTTTGATTGGTCAAGCTACATTCCAGCAGTTTAGCTTTAAACACACACATGCATGTAAAATATAGCTAGCAATATTTTGTCTGAAATGTCAGTTATCCAGGGAATAACTGAGGACAAGGTGGTAATGTGGCCACAACACAAAGCTAAGCATTATTGTTTAGTTATTCCGAATACACCATACTTACCTCTCCTCAAGACATTGTTCAAACATTGAAATTGTTTGTCATTTTTATCTTAGTGTTGTCATATGTTTTCCCGCGGTCAATATCTTTTTGGTTTTGGTTCTTTTGCTGTTGTTGGCTCTAAGAACTTTTGAAGTAGCTGAAATAATTTGGAGAAAACATGTAAAAAGTGAACCACTACTTCATAGCATTACATTTATATGAAAATAACTTTACACCTTATAATGTCCAACAATGCGAATCAAGCCCTGCAATGCAATTCAACAGCCCTGTGGTTTTAATGCTGTTTAATGAATTTAAAAATTAATATTATTTCATATAATAATAATAATAATAATAATAATAATAATAATAATAATAATAATAATAATAATAATAATAATTATTATTATTATTATTATGTTTTGAGTCCTAATTTTATGTACAGTAGGCAATTCATGTGTTATTTACTCATAAATGTAGTCTTAAAATTACAAGCTTTTGGTCTTTACTGAAATGAAGAAAAACATTCATCAAGCTCAACCACAGTTGAACAACTTTTTGTTGTTTTATTAAATTGGGAAAGCAGATTTTCTATACATGTTGTTCCTCGTTTCATTCAATCACAAAAGTCTGATGGACTACAGTGTAAAAGTCAACTGAATCAGCATTTTGTTTCTCTAAAAATCAGTTTTCCTTTCTCAACCTTTTCCCTTTTCCCTGATATCTGAAATATTATAAAAATGCTTAAATGAAATGCTTTACCCAAATAATGTTTTTTTTTTTTTTTTTTTTTACCTTCATGTCTTTTCAAACCTGTATGACTTACTTTCTTCCAAGGAACTCCAAGGAGAATTTTTAAATAATGTTCAGTCTTGTTTGGAGTTTTTATCCATACAGTGAACAGGAATGATGACAGCGTTTTAGTGCCATGTTTAAAAAAAACAAAAAACCAAGGTTATGAGATTAAAGTCGTACTATTTCGAGAATAAAGTTGAAATTACGAGAATAAAGTTGAAATATTACGAGAATAAAGTCAAAATATTACGAGAATAAAGTCGAAATATTACAAGAATAAAGCTGAAATACTACGCAAAAACAGTCTAAATATACTACGTGAAAAAAGTCGGAATACTACAAGAAAAAAGTCTAAATACTATGCGAATAAGATATAAAAATGAAAGAACATCAGAAGGCATGGGAAAAAAAACTGTGGAGCTGAAAGATGAAAGATCAGAAAGATGATTGACTTACATGCCGCTTAAACTGAAGCAAATTCAGTGACCTGTCACGCCACATTAAAGAGCATGAAAAACACATTATTGTAATAGACATATTGTTTGTATTTCGCCATGAAACTGTCAGAATTTGAAAGCTGAGACCAGGAATATCTCCCAGTGGTCTCAATCTGGGCCATTTGCAGGCACAATAGGCTAGAATGTACTCTTAAAATATTAAAACTTTAATTTCATAATTGCTACGAATTAATTCTCGTAATTTTGACTTCATTCTCAAAACATTTCGAATTCATTTTCAAAACATTTTGACTTTTATTCTTGTAATTTTGACTTTATTTTCGATATATTTTATAATATATTTATACTTAATTCTCATAATTTCAACTTTATTCTCAAAATATTACGACTTTAATCTCGTAATCTTAGATTTATTTAATTTTTTTTTTTTAATGTGGCACTAAAACGCAGGAATACAGGAATTAAAAGCTCCATAAACATACTTGTCATATAATAGTCATGTAATAGTTATGTGTGAAGAACAGAACCAAATTTCTCTATTTTCAAAGCTCTCATTTGTGCTTTATATTAAAATCTGGCACCACAAAACGCTACTGTTGAAGGAAGACATTCATATGGGTTTGGATTGACATGATTTTTTTTTTTTTTTTAGATTTTATTCATAGTTGTACAGGTGTTGTGTTCACCTCATCCTATTTCATAATAATCTGTTGGGAAAGGGAAAAGATGCAGTGCCGTTTGGCAGCCATGCACAGTCATATTCATCCAGCAACATTCTCCAGAAAGTGAAAGAGACAACAACCCGAGAGCACGACCGCTCCATGTGTTTCATTGCAGCATGTGGATGTGGCCGCTTTGCTCATCAAGTACAACGCATGCGTCAATGCCACAGATAAGTGGGCGTTCACTCCCTTGCACGAGGCGGCGCAGAAAGGCAGGACCCAGTTGTGCGCGTTGCTTCTAGCGCACGGGGCCGACCCCACGCTCCGCAACCAGGAAGGCCAGTCGCCGCTGGACCTCGTGACGGTATTCACTCTCTGTGTGTGCTAATTGGACAAGACTCCTTGGGGGAAGAAGATCATTCTCCTTCTCACCTTCCACTTATCTATCTTTTAAGTTTTCATTATCTGCACCTCTGATACAGTTAGACCTTCTCAATCTAAACTTCTTTTAAACATGACAGGGAGAATTATACTTGTCATAAAATCTGTCTGTTTTATTTGGTTGGTGTTTTTCTTTTCATTTGTTCAGTGCTTGAGGAGGCTTACTGATCATTTCATGCACCATTGCCTGAAAAATACAGCACATTTGCACAAACAGTGGATGTCTGGAGTGGAAAAACATGCCTGTTTGATGCCTGGAGAAAGATATTTAAAGGGATAAATCAACCAAAAATGAAAGTCATCATTTATGCACCTTATGGCAATCTGATCCTTTCTTCTATAGACCATAAACGCAGATGAGCAGCTAGGCTGAAACAAACAAACTATATATATATACACTACCGTTCAAAAGTTTGGGGTCAGTGCATTTTTATTGTTTCTTTTTTTTTTTTTTTTTTTAAGAAGTTAATACTTTTATTCACCAAGGATGTATTAAGTTAATAATTAAAAGTGTATTAAAAGTTAATAATAAATAATTTACATTGTTATAAAATATTTATATT